>MNCI01003660.1:104969-152359 GCA_015680685.1 Gnetum montanum | reverse complement strand
TGGTGGGCATAGGCATAAGTGTCCAATATGGCCCCCCAATCAGTGTGCTGGGCACTGATGCTATTGATTTGAGCTTTGGCCATATGGATCTCCTTCTCCAGGATCTGTTTATACATCCCCACCTGATCACAGAAGTGCTCCTTCAGCTTCTCATGTCGTTTAGCCTCATTCTGCCAAGCACTAATCTCGATGGCTGATTTCTGTTGAATAGTGCATACCTCCTTCATTGAGAGGGTTCGATTTTCTCTGGCTAAATGGCTTACATCTTGGTTGACTCGAATGAATTGTTCTCGCAGCCGATGAAAGTGCTCATCGAGAACATTCTTTTGCTTCTCCACAGAAGTCAACCGAAGGTTATCTGCAACCAACTGCTTATTTTCTTCTTGCAAGGCCTTGAGTGCCTTAAGATGCGCATGAGTTTGCGCCTTTGCTGTGGAGGCATCCCAAGTGGCCATCTCCTTTTCTTCTGCCACCTTCTTATTTTCTGCAATTAATTTGGTTAGTTGTTCAGTTCTAAAATTGTCTATCTGGTCTGCGGGAACCAATTGCAAGGGATCCCGTTGTGCTGCTTGTAAGGCGATGAGCTGCTCTTGTAATTTCTTCACCTCAGCCTCAGCATGCTCAGCCCTTACTTTGGATATGACCAGTTTCCCCTTTGTCGAAATGAGGTCTAACTGAATTGTTGTTACATCCTGGGGGATGTCAAACAGGGACGTTAAAACTTGTCCTGTTTGAAGCAATTTGTCCAATACATCCTCATGTTCTGCAGGAGTCATTGAGGTTCCGGCGATAGTTTGAGCATCCTGTGCTCCTGAAAGATCAGCCGGTGGCACAACAGGTACGTTAAAAGATTCTTTGATGTGGTCAGCGACCACTTCAGCTGCTCCCGCGGCATTCTGGTGTTGCATGACCACCACAGTGGCCCCTTCACCAGTCTCTAATTGCACTTGAAAAGAAGCCGCGTTCCCAGAGATCTGTTGTGACCATCTGCTTTCCCCTCCTCTTGTCTGTAGTGACAACTCACCCCTTGTGCGATCTACTGAAATCGTAGGCTGGCTGACATCATCAATGACATGGAAGATATTGGCATCATCACGACTTCCCCAACTAACCGTCTCAGCAATGGCCCTCAGATGGCTCATCGATGATCTATAGTCTTACGGCAGTGGTAAATCCTGGCCTGTGCCGGGTCCTGCTTCTTGTTGTTGGCTGGGACCTGTGGCTGAAGGTTGACTGGGTCCTACAAGTTGAGTTGCAAGGGGTCCAGTCATTTGTTCTTCATCTTCTTCATCTGGTCCCAACTCTTTGCCAGTGCTCTTTCTTGGAGCTGGCGCCTTTAATAATTCAGTGCAAGAAGCATTTTGGGCCTTTCGGAGGACGTCATTTGTATATCCCCGAATACCTGCCCGATGACATAGTTTTCTGATAAGGTAAGGAAAAGGGAGTGCCATTTTCCCTGTCTTCCGTTCTTCGAAGCACCTTAGGATATCCGTTAAATATAGATGAGGAAGGTTAGCGTTAACCTTTCCCATCAACACTGCACATCCTCTTGCCACGTACGTTGATATTCTTTTTAAACCTTTTGTGGGGAAGAGGTGATAGGTTCCGATTTTGAAATAAACTCTCTCTTCCGTGGTGAGCTCACCAGAAGCTTTATCTCTGCCATAAGCCTTTTCTAGCCAATCCTTTCGCACATCAGGGTCTGATCGGGTGGATAATTGAGCAACGTGGGGGCCTGAATTCGGAAGGTTTAACACTTCCGAAATCGCCTGTGCAGAAAAATCCACTGTCACACCACCGATGTTTACCGTGGTGCCTTACTCCTTATTGTGCCAAAATAGGTACGTTTCTCCTAAGTACCAGGCGCCTTGTTCAGAGAGGACAGGCCATAAGGGAGACCCTTTGAGGTGATCCCTAATAGCCTCAGGAGCGAACTCTGCAAAGGATTCGAAGTTGAGTTCCACAATTCACCGAAGAGATTGTAGACTTCGTGTGGATAGCCTGAACACATTCCAGGGGCAACGTGAGTTGTTGTCCCTGTTCAAGCGCAGCAGCTCCTCCTTCTGCCTGCCCAGATCGTCTAGTAGGAGGTTCATCTTGATGGATGCTGAATGAATGCACCTCCTGTTCATTATGTTGTCCGGCAGGGACTTACCTTCGACCTCTCCTAGGTTGTTTTGCTCCACCTAGGGTCGGACTCTTTTGCTGGGAGCGTTTCAGGGCCATCTACAATCACACGGGCCATCATTAGTAAGGTTTTTTAAGCAATCAAGTTATACCTTACTACTTGCCTTAAATAAAGATCGTATGTTATAATGTGTGATCGTGCCCGAAAATTATGATAATGAGTCCTATGACTAAGGTGGGTCATCATTCTAATCTCCCGGTATACTTAAGGTTATATGATTGGTGGCACACTTTTGCTAAGTGTTAGTATTAATTACCCTAATTTCTGTCCTTTGGGCGATGTTAAATTTCAAAAAAGTTAGGCACTTTTCGGCAAGTGTCTCTCCCCCATGACTAAACTGAACACTCCGGGTTCAAGCAGGTTCAAACGGAATTCAAATCGGAGTACCAGTGCGCGAGATATAGTTGAAAAAGCAAGGGTCACTCAAGCGCAAGTCACAGAGAAAAAATTCTAAAATTCCCCCCCGTGTGAATGCCAAATGAAGCTAAGTGTTGTGGCGAGTGTTCCTATTTATAGGAACAAGGGACGCGATATCTCGTCCAAACTGTAGTGAGACACCTGAAAGAGACCGAATTTTTAATGATTTTTCGTGAAATTAAGGTGTAAAATGAGGACATTAATAAGAATTAATGTATTCAAGGGTAATTATGTGAATTTGAGAGGCACTTTGAATGATAAAGATGTGAATTCAACAATTAAGAACTTTGGCGGTTATGAAGAAAAGGGAATGTAATGGTACATTGGAACGTTAAAGTTTGGAGGGTGAATAAATGGGAAAGAAAATTCTGAAAAACTAAGCTGAGGGTAAGAAACTANAAGGTGTCATTAACCCATCATTCCAAGATCAGAACCAAGTCCATCCATCTAACAGTGACATCGCATTATTTCATCCCATAATGAACAACTATGAGAGTACCATAACAACAAGGCGTACGATCACTTGGCGTTTAGTACAAGGGAGGAGTGATTTTTGTTTTATGGCACTTTTCTGTTTCTTTTGCTCTCTTTTCTTTTCTTTTTTTCACTTTATTGAATCCAGAGAAGTCACCAACCTTCAGGCATGGGTGCATGTCTTTCCAGTGGGACCCCCTAGGACAACGTTTGATTTTCGAGTGCCCTTTTGATTACTCTTACTCCCATTTTTCATTAGATCTACAAGGATCTTAGTACAACCATATTGCATGATAACTCTCACAAGCGTCACCAAAGAGAATCCACAAGTCCCCTGATGTCACACCTTAATCATTCCCTCTTGGTCCCTCCTTCTTCATTCTGGGTACAATGACACAAAATTAATTTTAAGTTTTTAGAAATTTCAAGAATATCACTGTACCCTCGAATAGAACCTCTTTATTTATAAAGTGGATGAGTGGGTGTAGTGGGCTCACTGTTTCAAATAATTGATCACTCATGACTTAATAACATAAAACACATCTCAACCAACGATCCACATGAGTGTTTTATTCGTAGATGAGATTACTTACAAAAACAGAAAAAGACAAACACACAAACACACAAAAAGATAAAACAAAAAGTTGAAAAATGAAAAACTGGAAAACAAAAAAGTTGAAAAATTAAAGAAATTAAAAAATATTTATTAATCCTGCTTGTCATTGAAATGGGGGATACCCCCCATAACTAAACGGCTGAGTATGACTAGGATTAATAAATGGAAAATAAGGATCCTTGCATATTGCAAATATTGAAACTGGTCCATACTTATCACCTTGGATTTCACACACTTTGTAATAAACATAGTGGGGCACTTCATACGATGTAGTTCCCGGATAACGAGTTGACCCACTATGATGTTTAGGACCGTTAGATGGTATGCAAGGATTGGGCTGATGCCTTCCATGGTTGTGTTCATTGGGCTTTGTGGTTGTTGGAGTGTAAGTTGATGGCCCTGATGAAGTTACATGAGGCGTTGGGTTTGAAGGTAAGGGTGCACCACATTGTTGGACTTGTGCTGAGTTGGAAGATGCAGTGGCCTCAGAGTTATGTTGTCCCTTCCTACGGCCGTGTTTAAAGAAAGGACGCCTTTGATGTTGAAGAGGCTCTTCACTACTGTTAGTAGCAGCAGCACAAGTGTTGTTCGTGGGTTGCGGTGGTACAAACACCTTAGGAACAGTTGGTGGCATTGTGGAAGGAGGGAAAGGATAAGAATGTTGAAAGTTAGGAGGAATGTAAGGTGCACAAGGTGGTGGTTGTGTTGGAGGTATGGGTTGATGGTATTGTGGAGAATAGTATTGTGGTGAGATAGAGTATGGTGGCCCAGTTGAAGAAACAGGATGTTGGACGTTATAAGCATTTGGATTTAGAAAATGTGAAGGGTGCCTCTAGTCTAAGGGTGGATTCCCCCACGACTGGGATTGTTGCCACTGTGGTCTAACACAGCATCTCTGTACGAACTCTGGATGTAACGTATTTCCCCATTGTTCATGTAAATGTAACAAGATTGGGCATTGGCCTTTGGGGTGATCGTACAGGCATATGTTGCATTCATATGTATGATTGGTAGTTGAGCACTTAGTCCCTTCATTTCTTCTTTCCGAATGTCTATGATTTCGCCCTGCTTCTTGGGTTTTCAAAACTCTATCTCCAATGGTGTTGATAAATTCTTCACTCTTTTGATTCATCCATTCCAACATCTTATTGATCTTTGCCTCTGCTTTTTCTAACGATTGTTGTATTGGCAAAGATGGTGTTTCCACCTTGAGATTTGTTGATCTCTCCTTGTTATGATCAAGGACCTTTGTTGAGTTAAGATTTTGGTCCCGTTGATGTTTTTCAACACTCTCCCATATAGCTATTTCTCCTTCTTCTTTTGCTATCTGCTTATTAAGCTCTTGGATTTGATGGGTTCGTAGGTTGTATAGTTGACCTCGAGCATACGTTCCTAAGGTCTCTCTTGTTTCATTAAGTAGCCCATCAATGATATGGTACATTAGCCTTTCCTCGGAAAACCCATAGCCTGGGAAATTGTTTAACAATGAGTAATATCTTTCTAAGGTCATGTCCAAGGGTTCATATTTTGCTTGTTTCCATTCTTGGATTTGTTTCCTCAAGGCTGAAACTCTTGCGTAGGTTTGATATTTTTCGTTAAAGACCTCTACCATTGTTGACCAGTGTCGTATCGAATTTGGTTTTAACGATCTATACCATACTTTAGCTTGGTCAACGAGTGTCATGGGAAAGAGCTTAAGTTTTTTCCAACTGTTATCAATGTTATTCCATGTGCAGGCATCATAGAAGGCTAGTAAATGTTGATACAGATCTAAGTCATAGCCTCCTGAAAATTTGGAAAAGTTATTTAAATCGAGCCTGGGTAGTCGGCTCTCTTTACGATGCCTACGTGAGATTCGAACAGCCTCTTGTATTTGCGTTACGCTTGTAGTGGCCAGTGGGGGTTCATCGTCATCTTGTAAGTTGTGTCTTCGTGTGTTGTGATGATGTTGTTTTTGTTCATTCTTATAGGAAACTCCCACTTCAGGTTGTATACTCCAATCTTCATCGTCATATAGTTCGTTGGTTCTCCAATGAACTTCCTCACTAAGTGTGGCTTTATTATCATCTTGTAGGAGAGGCATTGTTGTGTGTGAATTTATGTGACTTTTTATAATTACTTCTTTTTAAGAGACATATCGTTAAGTTCTTTACAGTGACCTTGTATTATATAACTAATCTAGATAACTAGCACCATCCCCGACAACAGCGCCAATGATGAGTGGCGAGATACCCCTACACTCAACCATACGAAACGAGCGTCGCACGCGCGATTCGGTCAAACTGCAGATGGACTAGTTGTGGCACCTAGATAGTTAGCCTTAGGTCATAGTTCGCTGTCTTTCCACCTAGACTAGTTTTGCATATGTCACGTATGGTTTAGTCTAGATGAGGTGTATGATGTGTTCTAATTCTAACGCTACTCCTGAAGGCAGTGGAAAATAATATTAACTAAATCTAAGCTAAGAGGAAAAGGGTAAGAAAATCTAATCTAGCCTAAGTGCGATGAGCAACCGATTCCTTGATCAATCGTACACATCTTGGACTTCGTGCACAACTGCCACTGGACTACCAAGCATAGGCCTAGGTACGCCACTGGGATTACCAAGCGTAGACCCCAAATACGCCACTGGGTTACCAAGCGTAGATCCCCCTAGCTACACCACTGGGCTACCAAGAAGTCACACTTAAATGCTCGTAATCAAGTCGTACTCGTTCCGCTTCTAGGAGTTTAAGGGTGAGAGACTAATCACGATGAGCAACCGATTCCTTAACTAGCCGTACACACCCGTAGATGCTCGTAGTTAAGTCGTACTCACACCGCGCTATGAAAGCAATAAATAACAAATAAATAAACTAAGTGAATGCTGCAATGATGAAGCAATCTCGATCTTTATTGCCGGTCATGTGTGTGTCCAAGTACAGCACACTCGAATAAAGACACCGTACAATCACATTTACCACACTGCGGGCAGACACAGGAAAAATTCTAACTCTGGAGGGATCAAACTGCCAGAGCTTCGCTACTCTAAAACTGGGATCCCCAAATAAGGGAGGGCCACCTCTTATTTATAGACATGGCGGCGGACTGCGATATTGCGTACGCGATATCGTAGGGAAGGACGCGATATCGCGTACGCGATATCGCGGGGAATGCGATATCGGGTCGGCTGCGATATCGCGTACACGATATCGCGGCCTGTGCGAACCGCGTCTCATCAACAAGGATGAGTTCAAACACCATAAGGATACGAAACAAAAGCTTGAGACTACTAATGTTGAACTCAAAGTTCTCAAAGGATGATTTAAAGATCAATGATCTATCACTAAGAACCTAGCTAGATGGATGAATGACTACTAGAAGCTGAAGAACACAATGAGAATGTTCGATGTTGAACCTAAATAGTTTGCTGCCTAGTTTGTCAATGCCAAGGAGTTGTTTTCAGCAATCTCACATCCTTGGGACGTGCTTGTTCCAATCCACATTGGGGAAGTTGCATGGATAGTGCATGATCCTAGGACTAAGAAGGAGAAAATGAAAGCACTGTTAGATGCTTTTCACCTCCTACCTGAAGTTGAAGTAGTAGTAGGACAATTGTAGCCACCTCAACCAACACCAGTGCATGAAGCTAGTGAAGGTTCCTTGAAGCCTAAGAAACCAACACCGCCTAGGACCGTTTGATCTTCTCCAACAAGCTTCACACCATCAAGAAACATGTTATTTAATTTTGAAGATTTGAATCATGGTGTTCAATTTTGTGTCCTAAACACCTTCATTTTTTGTCAATCGAACAACACATTCCTTGATAAACCTTGAGCACTTTGGATAGATTAGCTATTTTATTTTTTCATTTACTATTTTCAATTATTTATTTAATGCTTCTAATTATTTATTAAATATTTCCCAATTATTATGTTAATGAGGTAATTAAGCGAGATAGATTACACACATAAGTATGATAGCTTTGAGCATAACATGTATTCGCTTGGTAATCCCAGCAACGATGTTGCTTGGTATGCCCAGTAGCATAGCACTTGGTCATTGAACAATGAATATGTGGGTTCAAGATTTGTACAAAAAGTGGGATCAGATGCTTATGTTAGGATTAGTTAAATTTTAGTTAATTAATTAGTTTAGATTAGTTAATCAAATTCCTTTTATCTACATTTTGAGTACCAAATTATGAAACATAAAAGTTATAAAAATCGGATGCCTTCGTTACACTTAACCATACCAATGAATGTCACAAGTGTAATTGGAAAGACAACGATTGAACTTAATGCTAGATTCACTTCCTAAAGGACTAGTATATTAGAAATGACAAAGTCCATAGAATTTGACCGGATCATGTGTGAATGCTTCATGATTCATATGGTTGGATGTAGGGGTACCTTGCCACTCATCATCATTCATGTAACTATGTCCAGGTACATATTACACTCAAATAAAATTTCATACAATTAATTCAATCCATAGTATAGGCACTCATAGGGTAAAGTTTGTTAACTTCTATAGAGAAACATTGTAAGAGTTTGGCTAAGGTATCGATCAAACAATGCCATAAATGTGATGGGTATGTACATTTATAAAGGTAATGACTAGATCAGCATTATCACACATGCACCAGCACACCCTAAGATGTGTCAACAAGGGTGCATAAATAGATATGTGTCAATGAAATTACCTTATTTTACATTTCTTCATACCTCCACAATTAACTAAAAACCCATCCTTGACTGAATAAAAATGAAATCAAGTTTCTTACAAAATTTGAGGAAGTATGGGATTAACTAAATAATTCTTGAGTGCCATGTTGTATAGCTTACAAAATTGGTATCATGTTGTACCTACTAAATGGATGAAAATGAGATGAAGTATTCACATTATTCCTAGAAGTGGAGGCTCTTGTCGTAAGAAAGGTGGAAATGGGAACATCTTCTACATGTTGATAAACCAAGCTATGAATTGTTTATGTTTAATGTTGAACATATAGGAAAGGTTATGCAACTCTTGGTACTTACTTATTCTCTTGGCTAGGTTCTCAACAATAGATCTTTGATCAATGAATTTTCTCTTCAAAACTTTAAGCTTTGATTTGGACACTTTCAACCTTTTTTTTAGTCTCCTTGTGAAGCTTAAACTCTACCTCAAAATAGAAGTAAGAGCTGGTCACTTACTTCTCCAATTTCGTCCTAGGCATCCCAATGGTTAGCATTGTCAAGTTTGCATATTGGAGGTTGGTAAGCTCTATGCATTTAGTCATCTCTTGGATTTACAACTTCTTCATAAGAATCTCTACTTAGTAATAGTCATTGATTCTATCAAAGACTGGCTACTACCATGCATTGCATCTCTATTGGAGTTGCTAAATGGTCTCGTTTACCTTCACCTCTTTAAGTATCTTGACCTAGTCCTTGTAGTGATTTTTCACTTATTTGTATTTCAAGGCTTCATTCTTCTAGGTAGTGACCTTAATTATAGTTTTTAGGTAAAGGGTATAAACCTCTTTCATTAAGAGATTTTTTTCTAAAGCACATCTTCTTAGATCTAAGTTCATCTTGACAAGTTTTTCATGCTACTAGTGAATGTACTCCACCATTTAATCTTTTTTTTTGTTCAACATTTCATAGGTGATGGTTCTCATAGCTTAGCAACATGTTTTCTTTGCAAACTTGAGATAGGTTATGGTTAATGTGATTGTCCATTGCTTTTGATAGTGATGCCTCAAAGATCACCATCTCCTTGGCATTCTCAATCTCTTGGTATTTTTGCTAAAGCTATTGGAAACTTTTATCTCTTAGGAGTTCTAGCTTAATAATTGTAGCATCAAAGAGACTGGCTCTAATTTTAGAAACTTTGATGGCCAACCATTGATTAATAGTAATAGCCTTCACTAATTTCATATTGACAATTAGTAACTTTCTCCTCATCTCTAATAACTGTGACTGAATGACTAATATATCTTTTGGAAGATTAAAGACCTTTAGAATTGGTTTTGCATCTTCCATTAGTCATTCCAACATCTCCTTGTATTAGTTAGAACTCACCCTTCTAGTTTTTGCTCTTACTAAGGTTTGTACATCTACCATGGTAGCAACATTAATCATAGATGCAATAGGAGCACTTAGAGCTTTTCTAACATGGTCCACCACCACCTTCATTGCTATCTCTTAGCCCTTATGTAGCATGACAAGGACCATTGCTCCTCCACCTTCTTTTAGCATTATAGAGAAGGTTGCTACATTCCCAGAAATTTTGGGGAATGCTTGTTCTAGAATGGACATAGCAACTTCTTTAGCATTAGCATTAGAATAAGCAAGTGTATGGTTTCTTTATACTAAGAATAATGGCACCATTTCACTATGCAGCCAACTAATGATCCTTGTAACTTCATTTAGGTACTTCATGGCTAAATGGTAGATGGAAGATTCCCTACCACTTCTAGAGGGTTAGTGTTCTAAGCTTTATTAGTCATTCTATAGCTACCAACATTTCCACTATTATCGGTGATGTAGGTGATGGTTACTCCTCTTGTTGAAATTTGATTAGAGCTTTATCCTACATCATCTCTTGTCAAGATGTGGTAGGAGTCCTAGGACCATATCATTTGAGTAGTAGGTTATACCTCCACTTTTGCAAAGTTTTCTAATCAAGCATGGGAAGGGGAGTGTCTTTCTACTCTTCTCATTCTTCTTAAAACATTTTTTAATCTCAAAGAAGATTAATTCTAGTAGATTAACTAGGAATTTTGAGCTTAGAGCTACATATGTTGGGGTAGAGAAGGTTTAGCCTCATTGTTGGATTTAGGTGATCAAATGCGATGTTAAAATATACTCACTCTACCTTGGTGAGGACATCATACTCCTTGTAGTCCACTCCATAGCACTGTAAAACTCACTCTACTTTAGCCTTTACATCTACTTAGGTGGATATCTCCACTAACTTTCTCCCAACATTAGAAAACCTAAGAGCTTCTGTAATGGCCTCAACCAAGTAGGAGATTGTGATGTCATTTATTATAACAAGGACATCTCCTTATTAGTTGTTTCAGAAGAGGTAGGTTTCCCTTATATATCATTCATCACTATTGAAGAGAATGGGTCATAATGAAGACCCTTGTAGTTGTATTTGAATCTTTTCTAGTGCAAGCTCTAGGAATATTCCAAAGTTCAGCTCCTACAAGATGAAGCTCTAAATATCCTTGCTTCAAATCTTCTCCAAGAAGGCTTCTATAAGTATGACCTCTAGATTAGATCTTGGCCTTGGAACTTCATCTTTCTTGGATTAGCTTGTTCCTTTTATTGGAATCTATTAGACAGATTCAACCTTGGGCTCCTCTCGTAGGGGCCCAGTAGCATGAGAAGCTTCAACGATCTACTCCTAGGATTATTTTTGTTGGTCCCTTCCTCCTCATAGTCACTTTTCCATGGGTTGTAATGGCCCTCCTACCTCTAGTTTTTCTCTTAGGTTCCACCTACAATCACAAACATAACCTAGGTTTAGTTCCTTAGATATGGTCTTTATTTTCTTAGGATATCCTTCTTTGTTCAATTGATTATGTTTATTAGTTAGATGTTGGAATTTCATCATTAAGTCCTTATTTAGTGGTTGCAAGATTATGATATTATTTTATGATTATTTTATTCACATTATAACAAAGGTTGATTATTGATATTCTCATGTGATCATTAATTTAATATTATTTTAATATCTTATTCATGAGAAGTTAGAAAAAACTTTTTAAAAATTTTCTATGAAAGCCTAGTGTTTGGTGCCTCCATGATGTAAAGCATATCTTCATTAGCTTGAGGATCAAAGAACAAGTGAAATCATGTAAGCAATGGAAAAGTTATGGCTCTTTGAACGCTCTTTAGTTTTGAAAAATGGTAAAAACTCCTCTTATGTTTAGAAGAAAGGATGAAATTGAGCTAAGTATCATGTATATATATAGGCTTTTTATGATGCATCGATGGGGATGTGTTGACATAGCTATTTGCATTAATTTTTACTTAAGGATATCAAGGAATCTCAAATGAGTTTGGAGTCAAAACAAGAGCCAAATAAAAGTCAGAAAGTTGAAGAATCATAGCAACAACACAATAGAGTATGTGGTTTACTAAATTGAAGTAGGTTAACCATGTGAAATGAGTTATTTATACATGGTTTTGATTCCAAAATAGAGCAAAAAATTGGATGTTTCAAGCTATAGACATGATTGAGTGTGAAGTTGGCCTATGGTTAGGGAATTAAACTTAAGATAAACCAAAAGAGATGCATGTGGATCCTCACTAAAGTAGGCATATATCTAATATGCCCTTACATAACCTTATCACAAGGAGTTCATAGGAACCTAGAATGATGAATGGTTGTTTCAAGTTAAATTCCATACCCATATGAGAAATTATCTTAGGATTATGTGAATAAAAAAAAATTATCAATTTACCATGGTAAAAGATCGTGAGGTGATAAAAAGTGGAGTGAGCAATTGTTAAATAGAGAATGATGGGATAATCTGCATTTTGATCACACAAGTTCCTCAATAAAATTTTTGATTAAGATGATTTAATACTAATCCATTCCATGTCTAGACCAAGTTCATTCCACTTACAGTGACCTCACATTAACATATTCTTCCTCTTCTAGCATCAAGCACCCATTTCAACTTCAAAGGTAGTAGGTAGGATCTTAGTTATAGGGATGCCTTCAAGCATGGGTATCATGCCTGTCCAACCCCATAACCAGTGCTTGTAGCCCATGAGATTGTCTAAGGAATGTGCTTTAAATTCTTGTTATTGTTTAATTTTGTTTATAGAAATTACACCATTCAAAGACATGCTTCTTTTTTGTGGTTGATAGTAGAAGTGATGATATACCAATAAAGAATCATAAACTTAAGAAGAAAGTTGAGAAAAGAGAACAAAAAATTTCCTTGGGATCACATCCTTTTCAATTACTACTTGGTCCCTTCCTAGTTTATTAGGTAATAATATCACATGCTACTTTTTCCAAAGCACATTGTTAAGTTTGGTGCTCTAATATTTCCTATATTTACTGATGATTCATATTATAATTCTTGTGATTACCCTATTAGTAACCTCTGCTTGACCATTGGCTTGGGGATGATAAGATGTGATTAATTTATATTACGCCCCCAAGCATTACATTAACTTTTAAAAAGAAAAACATATGAAATATGTTTATCCAAGATTAGTCTTCTAGGCATACCAAACCTATTTAACATCTATTGTTGAAAAGATCAAGCTTTAGTGGTAGATGTACAATTAGAGATAGCTACAACTTCAACCCATTTGATGCAATAATAAATAGAAACTATAATGTATGATTTCCCATTGGAAATGGGAGTGATGGATTTCATGAAGTAAATCCCCCAAATGTCAAAAGGCTCTAGTGGTTAAATCCATTATTTGGATCCTTTCATTCAAGTGATCATTCTCCATCTCATTGATACCTCTTGCATGAATAAAAGAAATGATGAGCATTCATAAAAATTATTTTCCAAAAATATCCTACCATGGCCTCTAAAGTTATATTCTTGAGTGTCTTTGAGAACTCTCAATGAAGTTGCATTAGGTACACAACATCATACCAAGCCATTGACATAAGCCTTGTATATGTTACCTTCAATTTCCATGTACTATTTAACCTCATAAAGAAACTACTATTTCTTTCTATGATATCATTCAATAGGAGTCTCTTGTATGAGTAGATATGAAAGAAGCTTAGCATACCAATTTGTAACCCTTGGTGCTTGAACTTTGACAAACTTAGCAAAGAGGAGTTCATTTAGAAATTGATTAAATAAAGGTTCTTACTCAACATTACTATCCCATCTTAACTAAGAAAAATGATTTGCAACTACATTCTTGATTCCTTTTATGTTCACCATGGTTAGATCAAATTCTTGTAAGATCACCAACCATTGTATAACATAATGACTTACTTCTAGTTTGTTCATCAAAAAGTCGATCATACTATGGTTTGTATACACAAAAATTTGAAATCCAAGCACATAGGGCTTAGATTTTTCTAAGGCATACACCACCACCACATGTTCTTTTTCAATGGTGGTGTAGTTGAGTTGCATATCCAAAATGCTTCTACTTATACAATGGATATGATATGGATATTTTTTTATCATCCATTTATTTAAGCACTACTTTAAGGACATAGTTAGATGCATCTCTCATGATATGAAATGGTTTAGATCAATTTGGGGTGCATTGAATTGGAGTATTTATGAGCTTCTGCTTCAAGTGTTGAAATGCTTGTTCACATTCCTCATTTCATGCAAAGATTACATCCTTCTTGGTGAGCTCTACTAGCAGTTTGATAATTTTAGAGAAATTTTTGATGAGGTGCCTATAGTAACCTACATGATAAATGAATTACCTCACATCTTTGACAGTTTGAGATTGTCCAGTTATTCCTTGGATGACCCTTGCTTTTTTAGGGTCTACCTCAATTTATTTTCCTAAAATCCTATGCCCTAAGAAAATGCCATCTCAGAACATAAAGTGGCTCTTTTACTAGTTGAGCCATAGGTTTGTTTCTACATATCGTTTAAGTACCTGCTCAAGAAGGTCTAATGCTTGTTTGAAATTAATACCAAAGGTGGAGAAAATCATCCATGAATACTTTCATACCACTACTAATTTGCTACTAAAATATGCTCAAGACTAGGAATTAGAAAGTTATAGGAGCATTAGAGAGGCTAAAGGGCATGTTTTTATATGAAAAAGTCCTAGAAGGACTTATAAAAGTTATCATGACATGATCCTTTAGCAAAATTTGGATTTGGTTGTAGCCATTGTACCCATCTAGAAAACTATAGTAATTGCATTCAATACTTGGTCCATGAATGACAATAGAAAATTATCTTTGAATATGGCCATCTTCAATAGCCTAAAGTATATACAAATCCTCCATTGTCCACCATTATTTGGCACAATAATGAGTGGACTTACCCACTCACTATCTACCACAAGATAGATGAATCCTACCTTAATAAATTTTTTAACTTCATTTTTAACAACTTGTTTTAACTTTGAATTCAACCTTCTCTATGATCACCTCTTTGGTTTAATGGTGGAATTAGTATAAATTTGGTTATGAGATATGCATGAATCTATTTTAGTCAATTTATCATCTGACCAGGCAAAATTTGTTGATCATTTATTTACAACATTTAGTAGTTTCCTTTTCTATTATTTAGTGAGGCTATCATTGATGATTGTTGGATTACCATTATTAAGAAATATATACTATTGAGTTAACGATAACAATTTAAATTTAATGTGTTCTTATTTGAAATCATCATAGACCTCCAACTCTCCCCAATCCATTTTTTCTTCTATGTGAAAGAGTTGACTCTAAATTTGCTCCATTTCATTCATCTTATTAATATAAGCATATGTAAAAAGCTAACCTAGTTCCATGCACATTGTCATGCTAGAGCTATCCTTTGTTGTTGGTCATTAGATACCCTCTTGTTTTGTGGTTGTTGTGTACATGTAACTTTGGACATTTGACATTTTGGCATACTTATTGCATGTTGTAATAGATGTACTCTTGACAACCTAAATTTTTTCCATGTAATGGCACCCTATATCATTGTACATGATGTATGGGACCCTCTTCTTCTTCACTTTTCCAAAGTCATTTGCCTTGGAAATCTCCAAGAAAAGGTCTCTAATTCTTAGCTTTACATCAATTATGCTCAAGTAAGCCCTTTCCATGATAATTGTAAAGTCCCCTTATAGTTTGTCCACATAAATTACTAAAAAATCTACTGGATAAGACCATCTACACATGCTAGTTACAATATCCTCCACTAATCTCAATAGAATAATGATGGACTAATCAACGAGCTCTAACCTGATATTACATTTTTTTAGTGGAGGCATGCTTTAAGTCTTATACATCTCTTAGGAGATTAACTTTATCCTAAAACCTAAGTCTAGTAGAGCTTTACATGGCTCATTACTTCTAATCTGTAAGTAGATTAGGGGACTTCTAGGATCAGATTTTTTCTTGGGAAATTATCTTGCATTAATCTAGTTGGTAACTGCATGTGTTAACATGATAGTATGTACATTTTGGGACCTTTGATTTAAAGTAAGCTCAATGGTAATTTCTAAAATAATTTTTAAAGTATTTATAGCCATAAATGTTTGCAACGGTTTAGGTAGACTATTGGATCTAAAGAAAGCCCTTTTCCTTGGCTTATGCTTAGAACCACTCCAATATTAATTTAGTTGTAAGTTCATGGCCCTTGTGGCATTACGTTGCTAAGGCTACAATGGAATTTCTCCTTACATAAGTAGTGCTAGTGGCAAGGAAGTAGAATTAGAAGATGTAAAGTGTTGTAATGAATAATGAGGAGGATAAGAAAAATGAGATTTAACTTCTAGAGTATTTGTTCTATGATATTCAAAGGTTAATAGTGATGAAAGAAGAGGCATGGCTTGTAGAACCATCAGGAGATACAAGTCATTGGACATAGTAATCATACAAGCCCATCTAATGGTAAGGATAATGCTACCTTGGTGGTGGCATCCCCCATGACTCTAGGTTTTGCCATTGATGATAATGATTCTAAGGTTTAGATGGTATTCCACTTGGATATTATTATTGTTGGTGGAACTACTACTAATAATTACCTTGTAAATAAGGAAATATTCTGGGTGGTTGCCTTTTTGCAATTTTTAAGTTTAAGGAATAGACTCCAAATTCTTGCAAATGCAATAGTATAAGGCTACATCCCTTGGGATGTTCATACTAACAGATGTCGCAACCTTCTTTTGTTGACTTTGAATCTACAACCTCATGAACTGCTACAACCTTACCATTCTGCTAATAGTATTTCTTTCCAATATCTCTTCTTCTTCTTCTATCCTTATCTTGATTCCCTTGTGATGACTCAACTATACGAATATGAGCATTTCATGCACAATCTAGTCGAACTCCGCAGATGGGCTAGTTGTGGTATCTAGAGAGTTACTCGTTGATTGCAACTCACTGTCTTCCCACCTGGACTAGTATTTACTTTGTCATGTATGGTTTAGTCCAGAGTGAGGTGTATGATGTGGTTTCTAACCTAGTGCTACTCCTGGAGGCAATGGAAAATAACTTTAGTTAAGCTAGGAGGAAAAGGGGGAGAGAGCTAAGCTAGCCTAAGTGTGATGAACATTCGTTCCTTAATCGTCCATACACATCTTGGACCTCGTGTACAACTACTGCTGAGATTACCAAGTGCATGTCCTAGGTACACTACTGGGATACCAAGTAGTCACACTTAAATGCTCGTGATTAAGTCATACTCATTCCATGTTTAAGGAGTTTAGGGTGAAGAGATATTAACTACGAAAGCAATCAATAATAATAACAATTAAATAATTGAACTAAGTGAGTGTTGCAATGATGAAGTAATCTCAAACTTTATTTCTGGTCATGTGCATGTCCAAGTATGTCAGACTTGAATAAAGGTGTCGTACAATTACAATCATTACACTACGAGCATGCATTGGGAGAAAAGGTTGAGAAAGACTAAAAATGAAAACTAATTTTTAACTAAAAACCTTCTTCCTTTCATCGTGTGCCTAAGGTGTATTTATAGGCCTACACAGAAGCCACGATATTGCGTATACGATATCGCAAGCCAAGCTACGATATCGCGTATGTGATATCGNGTATACGATATCGCAAGCCAAGCTACGATATCGCGTATGTGATATCATGGCCTAATGAATCACGATTCATCATACCCCCATGATTGAATGAAAACTCGTCCTCAAGTTAAAAAAAATGAGAACAAGCCCCATTGATTACACAATGGATAGGTATGGGTTATTAACTGACTAGGAATTTATTCATGCCATAGTGGAGAACTTAATAGAACAAAATTGGGACACAACATAAAATTACAAAATTGCAAAATTGTAAAATTTATTTAACTCATGTGGTTCTAGGTGGTAGTGGCTTCTCCATGGGTTACTTTTCCTTTGTCCTGCACAACAGGCTTCTAAGATTGATACCATTGAAGAGGTGCCTGATGTTTCTCCTCTTCTATCTAAGGATTATGAGCCGTCCATGCTGATGTTCCAATGTTTGATGGAGTCGGCATTTTCCATGGACACAGTAGCTATGGGAACACTTGATTGGCCTTGACATGCTATGCTACAAATAGCCATTGTTCCTCTTCATAGGCTTGGGCCCTAACCTCTCCACCCTTTTCTTGGCCAGATTGTGTAGTGATAGGAGGTCCCTAATAGATGCTGAATGAATGTGCCTCCTACTCTACATGTTCTGCATGAGGTCCTTGGTCTTTGCCTCCCCCTGGGCATTCAGTTGCACCTTAAGAAGGTCCTCCTTGTTGTCCTCTTTTAGGGGCCATCTATAATCACACAAAGATCAATTTTTAGTAAGGTTATTGAGATAAGTTCAATTATTTCATACCTTACTCATTGCCTTTCATAAATGTTGAATTTTTTGCTTAGTGTGAGAGTTAGAAATTTTTCAAGGAAGTTGCCCTAAAAGTTTAATGTTAGACTTGGTTTGTTTAGGTAACACATAAAAGGACATGTAATGGTTTTAAGGAACATTTGATAAAATGATGACAAAGGAAAATATAGATTTGGCAATGAAGTACTTGGTGGGTATAAAATGATGTGGTGGTGTGCAACAAGTACAAATTACAAAAGTCACGCAAGTGGGTCCTCCCCAAAGTAGGTTCCAACCTATAATTCCCTTGCATAACCACACCTTAAAATTTCTGTAGGCACTAGAAGAGTTAAATATAATCTACATTGATGCAAAAAACACACACACATGTTGATACTAGCATGATGAGGTATGCATTCAATGCTACACAAGACATGAGTCAAAAATACATGAACAACGAGATAAGGCAAATTGAAGAAGGGATTGCAGAGATTGGGACATGAGGTAGCTGACCTAGGACATAATTAATCTTGAGTGTATGGCATGATTAATGTGTCATTAACTCGTCACTCTAAAATCAAGATCAAGTCCATTCCTATGATCAGTGATATCGCATTGTTTCATCCCATGATGGACAACCATAAGAGTATCATGATAGCAAGGCGTACGATCACTTGCCATTTTGTTCAAGGGAGGAGTGATTTGGAATTTCTTTGTGGAACATTTTTCTTGCCACTTTGGCACACTTTCTCTTCTCTTTTTTCTTCTTCTCTTTTTTTTCCTCTTTTTTTTTTGTAATGTGTAATCTAGAGAAGCTTCCTACCTTTAGGCATGGATGCATGTCTTTCTAGTGGGACCCCCTAGAACAACATTGATTTTCCTTGATTGAGTACCTTTTAATTACTCTTACTCCCATTTTCATTAGATCTATAAGGATGTTAGTACAACCAAGCTGCATGATAACTCACATAGATGTCACCAAAGAGAATCCACAAGTCCCCTTGATGTCACACCTTAGCCATTCCCACTTAGTCTGTCCTTCTTTACTCTAGGTATAATAACAAAAGGTCACTTTAAGTTTTAATGATTAGGAATATCATTGTACCCAAGGTAGAACCTCTTATTAATAGAATGGATGGATGGATGTTGTGGGCTCGCTATTCAAATAATTAGTCACTTGAGACTTGATAGCATAGAAAACCACCTCAACCAACGAGTCACATGATTGCTTTATTCATAGATAAGATTACTCATAAAAAGATAAAAAGATAGAAAGATAAGGCAATAAATTAAAGGGTGAAAAACTGGAAAACAAAAATTTGAAAAATTAAAGAAACAAAAAAACATTTATTAATTCTGTGTTGTTAGAATGAAGGATACCCCCCATAGCTAAATGGTTGAGCATGGATAGAATTAATAAATGGAAGGTTAGGATCCTTGAATGCTAGAAATATTGGGATTTGGTCATACTTACCCCATTGGGGTTCACACACTTCATTAGAGTTGACATAGTGGGGCAAGTTATAAGATGTGGTTAATTTATAAGGGGTTGACCCACTATGGTACTTGTGATCGTAAGATGGTATGCAAGGATCAACATGTCTCCCCATGTGGCTATATTCATTGGGCCACATGGTTTTTGGAGTATTGAGTGGTGGCCTTGATAAGGTAACATGAGGCATTAGGTTTGAAGAGGAAGATGCACCATAGTGTTGGACTTGCATTGGTTTGGGAGATCCAGTGGTTTCTGAACTATGGTGTCCCTTTCTACGATCACATCTAAAGAAGGGACACCTATGATGTTGTGGAGGATTTTCACTACTATTGACAGTAGAAGCACAAGTAATGTTCATGGGTTTATGTTGTCGTGCAAATCCTTCAGGTACAATTGGTGGAGATGTAGAAGGAGGTGAAGGATGAGAATTTTGAAATTGAGGAGAAGTGTAAGGTACCCAAGGTGGTGGTCTTATTGGTAAGGATATGGGTTGATAGTATTGAGGAGAATAATAATAGTGGGATGAGATAGAGGATGTTGATCTAGTTGGGAAAACAAGATGTTGAACTTGATAAGCACTTAGGTTTGGATGGTATGAAGAGTGTAACCAGTTTGGGGATGGCCTCCCCCATGACTGGGATTATTGACATTATGATTGAACATAGTATTTTTGTATGAACTCTAGATGTAACATTCGTCCCCAATGCTCATGTAAATGTGACAAGATTGGGCATTGGCCCTTGGGGTGATCGTACAGGAAAATGTTACATTGATACGTATGATTGGTAGTTAAGTTCTTATTCTTTTCAACCCTTCTTTTCGATCGTCTAAAGGTGTTTTGTCCTACTTCTTGGGTTGTCATAACTCTATCTCCAATAATGTTGGCGTATTCTCCACATTTCTTATGTATCCATTCCATCATCCTATCGATCTTTGCCCCAACTTCATCCAATGATTGTAGTACTGGCAAACATGGTTCCACCTCCTTGTGGTGAGTTACTTTCTCCTCTTCATAATCATGGACCCTTGTTGATTTTTGGGCCTGTTGAGATTTTTCAACATTCTCCCATTCAACCATTTCTCCTTCTTCTTTTGCTACCTACTTAATAAGCTCTTGGAGTTGATGGATTTGTAACTCGTATAGTTGACCTTGGGCATACATCCCTAGGATTCCCTTGTTTCATTACGAAGCCCATCAATAATGTGGTACATTAGCCTTTCCTTGGAGAACTCATGTCCTAGGCAATTGTTTAGCAGTGCATAATATCTTTCTAGGGTCATATCTAAGGGTTCATATTGTGCTTGTTTCCATTCTTGTAAATGTTGTTGCAAATCTAAATCATAGCCTCCTGAAAACTTTGGAAAGTTGTTTAAATCAAGCCTAGGTAGATGGCTTTCTTTATGATGCCCACAGGATATTTGAACGACCTCTTGTATAGGCATTAGGCTCTTAATGGCCAGTATGGGTTCATTGTCACTAAGTGGGTTGTAAGCTTGTACATTGGGACGATGTTGTCCTTGTTCATGTTGGCATTTTTGATTTTCTTTGTGAGCTTGATTTTTAGTTCTACGCCGATCCCTTGAAAAATAGTCATCCGTGTCACAATATGACATTGAAGGAGTAGAGGAAGAGAGGGAACTATAAAACTCTTTATGAATTTTTTAAGTCTTTCATTCATCCCCAAATAATTTCTTGTTAGTTATTGAGAAGGCCCTAGGCTTTTTGGGCCTTCTCGTTCTATGGGATGTCTCATCCTTACTAGAGCTGTCAAAGTTGGATGATGAAAGTCTTTGAGTATCGTTGGGATGTTCATGAACATAGGGGATTCCTACATAAGGTTGAGTACTCCAAACTTTATCTTCATCATCATATAATTTGTTGGTTCTCCAATGAATTACCTTACTTTTTGTTGCATTGTCAAAGTCTTGTGAGAGAGACATTGTCTTGAACTATGTGTGACTTAATTAAAATTAATTTCTTTTTTAAGAGATATATCATTAATACTTGTTACAGTGATCTTGTATGATGTAACTAATCTAAATAACTAGCACTATCCTCAGCAACAGCGCCAATGATGAGTGGCGAGGTACTCCTACACTCAACCATATGAATACGAGTGTTTCACGCACAATCTGATCGAACTCCGCAGATGGGCTAGTTGTGGTATCTAGATACTTACTCATTGATCACAGTTTGCTATCTTCCCACCTGGACTAGTATTTACTTTGTCATGTATGGTTTATTCCAGAGTGAGGTGTATGATGTGGTTTCTAACCTAGTGCTACTCCTAGAGGCAATGGAAAATAACTTTAGTTAAGCTAGGAGGAAAAGCAGGAGAGAGCTAAGCTAGCCTAAGTGTGATAAGCATCCATTCATTAATCATTTGTACACATATTGGACCTCATGTACAACTACTGATAGGATTACCAAGCGCATGTCCTAGGTACACTACTAGGATACCAAGTAGTCACACTTAAATGCTCATAATTAAGTTGTACTCATTCCACGTTTAAGGAGTTTAGGGTGAAGAGATATTAACTACAAAAGTAATGAATAACAATAACAATTAAATAATTAAACTAAGTGAATGCTAAAATGATGAACTAATCTCGATCTTTATTTCTAGTCATGTGCGTGTCTAAGTATGTCACACTCGAATAAAGGTGTCATACAATTACAATCATCACACTGTGGGCATGCACTATAAGAAAATGTTGAGAAAGACTAAAAATGAAAACTAATTTCTAATAAAAACCTTCTTCCTTTCGTCATGCACCTAAGGTGTATTTATAGGCCTGCATAGGAGCCACGATATCATGAGCCAGGCCATGATATCACGTACGTGATATCATGAGTGTGATATCATGGCCTAATGAATCACGATTCGTCACCTTGCTCTATTTTCTCTTCCATAATATTTAGAGCTATTTTGAACTTCTTATTCAAGAATTTTCACATTTTATCTACATTAGCTAATATATTTATGATAATTTTTTGAATTGGTAAGATTTTTCTTTGTATCATATCATCTAGTGATGCTTCCTTTTTAGGATCATAGAAACATACCACCCTTTTGTAAATGAAAGGGTATCTATTATACTCTTATGTACTTTCTATTTGTTTGAGTTCTTCCTCTTCTTTGACCACTCAATTAATGAGCCTTTAGATCTAATGCATCCTCATTTTAGATAATCTTCCTTAAACACAAAGTCCAAGAGTGTCTTGAGTTTTTTTTCTAAGCCCATTATCATCTAGCAAAGTTGTTCTCTTTGAGAGAAATCATGGCTTGGGCACTAGTGCAAAATAGAGTAATAGCCCAAGGCCGCATCAAGGGATTCATAATTTTCTTGTTTCCACCCTTAGATTTACTTTCTCAAATTGGACAGCCTAGAGTACATTTAATATTTATCATTAAATAATTCTATCATCATACTTCTTTTGTAAATAAATTCTGGCTCTAAGGATCAATACTAACTTTTAGCTTTTTTGATAAGTGTCTTCAAAAATAGTTAAATTTTTTACCACTCATTCTCAATGTTCTGCAAGGAATAGGCATCATGGAAGGCTTTCAAATGAGTTTGTGGATCAACATTATATCCTCCTTCAAATTTAGGGATGTTGTTCATATCAAGCCATTTGATTTTACTATACCTTTTATGCTTGGTAGGAATTTGTACTTCTTCTAAAATATTTATCATGCTTCTCATAGCAAGAATTAGTTCATTATAGTCATTATTTTCATGATGGCCCTTGTCATGGTCATGTCTCTTATGATGTGGCTTGCTATATTAACTTTCATAATGATGTTCTTCCTCTTCTTATTGTTTTCTATGCTCTCTCCTTCCATCTCTATGATGAATTCTTCTATCATCTCCATCTCGGTCTTGATCACAGTCCCTTTCATCGAAGTTTTATGATGAGGATGATGGTGAAGGTGGAGAACTAAAAGAGTAATTCCAACTTGTCCTTCTCCTTTGATCCCTTAGTTGTTCTCTTAGTAAATAGTTCAGAGACCTTGGCCTTAAAGTTCTTTTGGTTCTGGAACTAGTTCTCCCCTCATACTAGTTATTCACTAGTGTTGATTATAATCATTTATGGATTATGTCTCTCTCACTAAGGGAGGTGAACTTTGGTGTTGAGATAATCCTTTTGGTAATTTTGGATCCTTCTATGATCACAAAAATAATGATATCAAGCTTTTTTCTTCTTGGAAGCCTCATGAGTGCTTCCATGAATTGATCTTTTGTAACCTAAGCCTTTGTTGGCTGATAATTTCTATAGAGGTGCTTCTTTATTTATTAGTTTGGAGCTATTATTTCAAGCCCCATGTTCATGATAGCTTTCATGAACATGAAAGAGATAGAGTGATTAGAAGGTAACACAATATTGCCTTTCAAATCTTTCTAGCATAATTGTTATCTTGGTGAAGGATGAAAGTTAAGTCTAGATAATAAGGATCCAAATGTGCATAGACCACCTTTAGTTGGTGAGGAACCTCATCAGCATCTTTTCAAGGTCTATCATGTTGGTTAAGGTCATCAACAGGTGGTGAATCAATCTTGTGAGAAGAAGACATCTTATTTTATTCTTATATAGTGTACCTTAATAAATTATTATTATTATTTCCTAAGAGATGATGCATTATATATGTTTGCAATAACTTTATATGATTTCACTATCAAAAAACACATAGTGCACTTAGCTAAAATGTGAAATCCCTAGAAATTATGCCAAGAATAAGTAGGAGGTATTCTCTTTGCCCAACCATGTGAATAACTAATGGGTATGCATCATGTGATCAAATTTCATAAACTACATTTTATCTAAGTGGCCTATATTCTTAGGTGTGAAAGATGTGGTTGCTAGTCGTTGTTTTATCAATCCTCACTTGTATTAATTTTTTTGTATGGTTAAGTGTGATTAAGGTGTAAGATAGTTATTTTTATAATTTTTATTATTTTCTTTGTTTGTGGCTTAATTAAATAAATGAATGCTTAATTATTTAAATTAACTAATTAATTAGCTAAATTATCCAAGATTTGGAGCATCCATTCCCACTTTCCATACATATTCTGAATGTACACTAATGTTGTTGGGTTAGCAAGTGTTTCCTGCTAGGAATACTAAGTATCCACTACTAGGATTATTAAGCGTTAATATATTATGCTCAAAGTGATCATACTCACATTAAGTACGAATTAGAATATTAATTTTTTGCAATAAGAAAGTAAATTGTAATTAGAGTAAAATGCTAGAAAACAAAGTTAAACTAATCTAAGTGTTGCAATAGATGTAAGAATACTCAATTTTACTGTCGTTTATGCAATTGTGTCTAGGTACATATTGCATTTGAATAAAATGTCATATAATCAATTTGATCCATGCTATGGGCACTCATCAAAAAAAGTTCACTAATTTATATGTAAAGAAACTACAAAAGTCTCACTAAGGTATCAACTAAATGGTATCATAAATGTGGTGGGTTTGTGCCCTTATAGAGGCAACAACTAGATTAGCATCGGCACACATGCTTCAACACATCCTAAGATGCATTAACAAGGTTGCATCAATGCAATTGCCTTATTTAATATTGTATCACTAGTGGTAAATGGATACACATCTTAATAAATGGTGATGCATAAGAGAATTTTATATTTTCTAAGATGGTTAATATACTTGGCTTGAAGAAATTTCCTTATCCTGAGCTCTATAAAGTGTATTATCTCTATGGAAATCATTTTCAAAAAGTAATGAAGAGATGCATTTTATTTTTTTAGATTGATACTTTTAAAGATCAAGTGCAATATAACATTCTTCCCATAGATAGTGCTCAAGTCATACTTGGCAAATCTTTGAATTATGATAACAAGGCTAGATTTGATTATGCAATAAATATTTCATTAATTCTTATGAAAGATGAGATGTACGAATTGATTCCAATAACATTTTAGTAGTATAAAGAAAATGTTCCTATTAACACTCTTTTATTTTAGGTGGTGGGAAGGCATATCATAAAGCTCATGAAGAAAGTAAACATGATTTTCTTATTATTATCACTATTGGAACATGAAAATGAACTTCCATTAGCAATGTAACCTTTGGAACAAGAATTTACCAATTTCAAGCCTTTCACCAATGCAATCCATTCAATTCAGCGTAATTTTATGCTTATCGTAAAAATTGCAAATGAGAGAGCTTACCAAATGATTTGACATTAGAAAGAGGAATTGCGCAAAGAAGTGAATTATACTTCAATGGATTTATCAAAGAGTCTATCTTTCCATGTGTCATTGTAGTTACTAATGTTTTTTAAAAAGGGTACTAATAAACTAAGAATGTACATTTACTCTAGGGTTGTTAATATAATTGCAATTAACAACAACTTTCCTATTTCTAGAATGGATGACATTCTTGATGTTTTAACTAATGCTAAATCTTTTCAAATATTGATCGAAAAAGTTGTTATCATCAAATTAGAATTATACTAAAAGATGAATGAAAAATGACATTTAAAACTTCTCATGATTTTTATAAATAGTGATTCATGCCTTTTAGGCTAACTAATGTTAGTCATGCATGATGTTTTGAGAGATCTTATCAAAAAATGTTAAATTATTTTCTTTGATGATACTCTTATTTACAGTTCTAATGAAGATAAGCATGTGTAATACTTAAGGTTGGTGTGCTAAAAGTTGCATGAAGCTCAATTGGTCATCAATGCCAAGAAGTATCATTCAATAAAGAGAAAAATTATGTATCTAGAAAATATTATTTCCAAAAATCAAGTTAAGATAAATATAAGCAAGATTAAGGTAATCAAGAAGCGGTGATCACCTAAAGATGTGGGAGAGGTAAGTTCTTGGTTTGGCTGGTTTCTATAGGATATTCAATAAAAATTTCCATTCTATTACATAGCATATGTCATCTTATTTGAAGAAGAATTTTACTTTTGTATACTTTAATGCAAAAGAGAGTTCTTTCTAATCTTTGAAAGATAAAATTTATAGTGCTCCAATTTTGGTAATTCCATATTTTTCTAAATTTTTTAAGTAAAGGCGGATACAATTAGACTTACTATTGGAGGTGTGCCTTCACAAGATGGTGAACCTATTGCATTCTTTTCTAAAAAATTGAATAGTTCTAGGCAAAAGTATGATGTATATAGGAAAGAGCTATATGTTAAACTTTAAGCAATTAAGCATTAGGGACATTACTTGTTAGGATCTGAATTTCCTTTGCTCACTAATCATAGAGCACTTTTGCTAAATATAGAAAATGGGTTAAGCAACTTCAAGAATTTTATTTTGTGTTAAAGCATAGAAATCACAAATCTAATGTAGTTGTTTGATGCTTTATCTATAATTGATATTGTTAATTCTTATATTAAGGTTAATAACCTTGATTCTTTTGTCAAATTATATCTCAATTACACTGCTTTTTGTTATATTTGGAAAGAATTGAATTCTCCTTTATTAGGAAGGGCTGACAAATGGAAAGGTTATCATATTAAAAATAGTATTATTTTTAGAGATGGAAAAATTTGTGTTTCCAAATGTAATTTTAGATTTGAGATTCTTGAAGAGAAGCATAATAATGATAGGGTTGGATATATGGACAAGAAAAAGATAGTGGAATTAGTGGGCAAGAATTATTTTTGGCCACTTATGTATAAAGATGTTATTAAATTTATTAAGAAATGTTATGTTTTTCAAATGTTTAAAGGTGAGAAAGGTGTTGATGGATACTACATGTTTCTCTCAATCCCAAATGCTCCTTAGAAAAATGCTGCTTTGGACTTTATTTGTGGCAATCCAAGAACAAAATCTAGTCATGACTCTATTCTTATTATGCTAGATAGATTTACCACTCATTTTTTTCTATGTAAGAGGACTAGTGATGCTTCTCATATTTCTCGTTTATTCTTTCAACATGTTGTAAAATTACATGGAATTCCATTGAACATTGTGAGTAATAACAATGTCAAATTCACATGTCATTTTTGGATATCTCTTTGAAAATTATTGGGAATGAAGTTGTCATTTTTACCAGCATATAATCCTCAAATCATTAGGAAAACTAAAGATGTGAATAAATCTTTATTGAGGATTCTTAGTTGTTTATATGAGGATCATCCTCAAAGATAGAAGGATATATAGCCCATGCTAAATTCTCATAAAAAAATGCTTTCTATATCAATATTATTAATAGTTATTTTATTACTAATTATGATTTTTCACCAACGATCATAGATAAATTTAAAAATTTTGATGATTTTATCTCTTTGAGGATTGATTTTTTTGAGAAAATGAAGCATTTCAATCAACAAGTTAAAGCTCACTTGGAGAAGAAGACTATGTGTCTTCTAAGGTCATTGAGGGTAAAAAGAAATTTGAATTTTCAATTGGTGATTATATGTAAATTAATTTGAAAAAGAAATACAAAGGAATGAACATTACTATAAGCTTAAATCAAGAAGAATTGGTCAATTCAAAATTAGGGTTAAGATTAATCCTAATGCTTATGAAATTAATTTTTCTATTTCTTATGTTTTTAATGATTCAAATTTGAGCCTCTATCATGGAAATGTTCTTACATCAAACTTTGAGGATAGTCTTGAAGTCCTCAATGATACAATTAAAGGTTAATCTCCATTGAATTCATTAAGAAAGCTAATTGTGTTACAAGCAAGAGAGGCAACGAGCATAAGAGGTAAGAAGATTCCTAAGTATTTGATGCGTTGGATTGATGAAGGGTCTAAGAATACCATTTGGGTTTATGAGAATAATTTGGATTTATGAGGGTTTGATGCTATTCCAAGTATATTACACAAATGATACAACTCTCTTTTAAAGAGTAAGATAGATAATCATGACATCAACCCATTCTCTAAGGTAACTCTCATCCACAACGTATCTTATGAGTAGTAGGATATGTGTATTTTTGATTTAGAGTATTTTTAAAGTTGTTTGCTCATTTTTCTACTATTGGACAAGTAGTTACAAGGTCATTGTAGGTCGTAGTCAGGCAAAATTTGTCTATGTGAGTAGTTTACAATCCAAGGTCAATTTTGAAATTTCTGAGGTTCTTTGATGAGTTGTGATCATTTGCGAGTCATAGAAGATCATAGTCTTGAGAAGGTGGATCATACTAGGTCACAATCCAACTAGAAATAGAGATGAAAAATAATTTTATTTTACTAGTATGAAGGGATGTGAGTTGTAGGCTCGCAATTGCAATGGCCTCTAAGTTGTAGTCACTCAGAATCTAAGAAATTTTCATTCTTTCAAAAAGGAAAAACTTTTAATTGGAAGACTAGTGATCAAGGAAGATCAAGGATCATTCCTAAAGTTGTAAAAATGTAAAATGATCTAAAAAATAAGACATACATAAATGCTTAACATTAATTGGCATAGAAAGAACTTCAAAAAAATGAAAGTATTCTTCTTGACTAATTTATAGGTAGATCATCTCCTTGATGATCATCCTTGTGTTTTGAGAGTGAAGTGACAATTTGATGGATTAATTTTTTATCCTTGAAAGTGTGTTTCTTCCATTTGTGTATTATATTCATTTACTTTGAGCAAGAATAAACTTATCTTTTCCTTTTTTGTTCAATTATGACTTGTGATAGACCTTTGCACTTAGGGAGCTTGGATTGTGGAATCCAAGGAAGCTTCTTGATGAAGCATTCTTTGTTAAATGTATCAATCGACTATGATGTCACAACCACTATGTCACATCTCTATTGTCACAAACTAGAAATTTTTATAAATTTAATTATTTACTTTAATGCATATGATTAATTAGTTTCCTATATGAGTAAATAATTATTGTTAGCTAAATTATTCATTTTATTATTGTTATTAGTTTCCTATATGAGTGAATGTAATTTGCTTGTTAGGGTATTTTGTTAGAATTTTCTATTCTTTGTTTCACTACTATTTAAGCTTAGTCATAGATATTCTAAATATTTTCTGATTAAATGTTGAACTCTAATTATCCCAAAAAGTTATTCTTTATGTTAGTATGTCTTTACAAGCATATGATTATACATATTTTATTCTTAATGCACATTCAGTTATGTACATTCAATTATGCATATTTATACTTTATTATGCAAATTTAATTATGCATCTTTTATTTTTATTATTCATATGTGATTATATTATACTCTATTCATGGAGCAATTTTGAATCCTCATCCTACCTAGATCATATTCATTGTTACTTTTTATCATTAAACTAGGATTTGGAGTTCATTTTTAGTTATAATAAATTATTGCATGAATTAGCTTTGTTAAGGAACTATCTTAAAATGATCTCTTACCTAAAATTTGACCTTACCAATGTATGCGATAACAAGTGTTAGCCTAAACATTGTAGGGTACATGAGAGAAGAGGATTGAGAAATTTACCTCATGAAAAAGAAAGGAGAGGCTAAACTGGGTGTGGTGGCTTGGGAAGATGACTATTAAAAAAAGGCTCCCTGGGAAATTTTTAGGCCTCAAACTCATTATGTTCTTCATGTTGGTCCTTTGAAATTGAATCCATGTCTTGATCATCCATCTCAATTAAATGAGACAAGATACACATGTGAGTATCATTTAAAGGTATTTTTTCATATGGGAAAGGAATGTACTCCCCATTATAGTGCATTAGCTAATACTCGCATTTTGATTTAGCCTATACACATGGGAGGAGCAAACTAGCTTGGATTTGGATATAGATGAAATTATAATAATTTTTATCAATTATGGAAAATTTGTGTTTTTCCCCCTTAGCCTAAGCGATTGTCTACACTCAGCCACAACATGGTCTTTTGGGTCATAAACCCTTACTACATCTTAATTCGATGTCATGTCAGTCAAGTTAATTGGTAAAACTATTGACTAGTTGAAAGACATTGGGAATGATTTTAATTTTGGTTTAAAAATATTTTTCATTAATTAAATAAAAATTACAGCAAGTAGAATTACCCAAGGTGTAAAGGATTTTGGTTGGAAAATGGTTGTAACTACAACCACAGGTGCAATGTAGGTTCTAGTGGCAGTGGTATGAATTGCACTTTGGAAAAAATAAAAGAATATTAGTGCTTGTAAAACCAACTATGCTACCTTTACCAACAAGAGCTATGCTAGAGGAGAGTAAGTAATCAATTTTCTTTCTCAAAGAAACTACACTAGGAATACCCCCTTTAAAAAAATATGCACAAGTATTTGAAAGATATGTGTAAAACATTGATTTTTCCAAGAGCAACATTGGAGTTCTAGGTGAAACCATGCTAGCTTTGGCCACAAAATTTCATAATAGGTGGGTTGGATAGTTGGAGTTGAGCTATGTTGGCCTTTGAAACATACAAAGATAAGTTTCAACCAGGAAGAATGGAATGTTTTGTTGGCAACCACATTGGCTTTGGAAAATCCAACGGCTGTTGTGAAAATTTTATTAAAATCTAAATCACTTGTAACTCATACACTGGGTATTGGTTATAGAGAAATGGGCAATAGCATTGGTTCTCTTGGTAGATTTTCTAAATGGTTTTTCCATATTTAAGGTTGCAAAATATTAATCTTAGAAGGGCAAATTAGATTTGGCAAAGAACTTGGGAAGAGGCCCTCCTTTTAGTGCTAGAAAACTATAGTGCCTCAAAAATTTGATTGCTAGAAAAAAAATTAAAAATTCCAAGAAGAATAATTTTAACCCTAGATCCCAAGGATCTTTAAGAAAGAGGATCCAAGGCATCCTAAATTGTTTTGTCAATCACCCAAGGACTTAGGAAGTGTAAACATGGTAAATAATAAAAATACAAATCTAATTAAAAAGAAAGCATAGAACTTAATTATGAAATAAACTTGCATAACAATTGAACTAAAAACTTTGTTACAATAATGAAATATCGAAAAGTATGAGAGTTCAAAGTTATACAAATTATGTGTGCAAATGCACAAGGAGTTTGGTTGGATGAAGATTGAAGCCCGTTGAAGCTAGCAGGTTACATTCTATGGTCATTCCCATGATCTAGATACATTCCAACTTCAATCGCTAAAACTCCTTAGGGGTTTCCAGTGTAGATCTATAGCATTTGTGAACAAGGGGGATAAAAGACGTGTTTGTCATTTTACAATTTTGGCACTATGTAGGGAGTCTTAAATGCCCCATTTTTTGCCAAATTACTCTAAAATCCATACAATATGGCAATGATATTAAGTGCTCAAGGTTACAAAGGCTGTTCAAATGAAAAATTGTGAAACCAAGAAACGTTTTGCTGGTAAAAGAATTTTTCGTGGAACCCCCTTTACCATGTTTCAAATTTCACCTTTATAGGCTACATGGTTGCTGGTTTTTGGCTGTAAATTTTTGTCATGATTGTTGATAGATTGGTATAATCTGTAGGTATGATAGGCCATTATTTCCAATGTATTTTTCCATTTATGGTAAGTTTTGATGCACCCAGGCCACCAAAACCATGCTGGATCTCATAAGTAGTAAACAAACTTTTTCAACTATGTTGGCTTCATCTAAGTAAGTTGGCCTCATGGGAATAATGCATCATGAAACCATATTGAAACTAGTGGAGCAATGCTAGAATTGTTGGAGCAATGTTGGCCATGATAGAAAAACAAAACCCCAACTGCTCCAATGTTGGCTTTTGTGAAGTGAACATCCCAACAACTCCAATGCTAGCCTTGTGGCATCCATGTTGTTGACTTTTGTGAAGTGAACATCCCAACAACTCTAATGCTAGCCTTGTGGCATCCATGTTGAAGGCTATGGAAACTACGTTGGCCATTGTTGGGAAACTAAAAACAAAACAACTCCAACATTTGGTATAGGTGGTTCTAGAGTAGTTATGGTTATGTCCCACATAAAACCCATGAAAATGACAAATTTGGTAGTTTCTAAGGCATTTGAAGCCTTCCCAAGAAAAAATATAGACATGACATGCCTTTTTTTCACTTGGGAAGTGAGGCTATGATAATTTATGTGGCATTTTTCAGCTCCAAAAGTTCAAGCATGTGAGATTCTAGCTCCTAGGCTTTAACCCACATAATTTTACAATGAAAATCTAGTCTTAAGTGTAGGGGTGAAGGTTACATTGCCAAAAAGGGTGCAACAAGCATTTTCTTGGTGATGTTTTAGAATCTATCACATGCTTCTTAGTTTGATTAAGAACAAGATCAGATATCAAAACTAGGTTGTTAGGTCCAACATCCATCCTATTACCATGGCCATGTCCATCTCTAGCACCTATCGTTACTAGATACAATAACACAATATGAGAAAATCATCAAATGCTCTCTAATATAATCCTTTAATATCTTTATTCCTAGTATTAGATTCAATATTATTATTTTTGGTGTAGAGAAAGGATCCTAACCAAATAGTATAGTTGCTCATTTTAGATGGCTACTAGCTTCTAACTTCACCCAGGTATGGGTACCTCCAAAAATCTTCAATTGGACTATTGAACTAATAATTTGATCTTTTTACTTTTGATTTACTTGAAAATGGTAATGATATTTTTCTTACTTATGCTAATTGACAATGAGCTTTCTCTTTTAGCTATCTCTCAAGTTTGGTTTAATAAAATTCAATAGGTTCATATTCATCAAGCTCTAAATTTTACAATAATTATAAGAGAAAATAATTAGTTTTATGAAAATGTTCATTCAATAAATCTTAGCTATTTTCTATCACACTTTCCAAAACCTAATATTTTTCAAAAGTAATATTACAGTGTTAAATCCTTAAGAGAATGATCAATTATTATAAAGCTCAAATTTTAAATTCAAAATAGCACATATTTCATATTATGCCTATATAGAATTGACACCTGAATAATCTATCATATTCAATATGCATAACAAAAACAACCTAGATCCTTATAAATAGAAAAAATATCTTATCCCAAAACTTATGTTTACTTAAATATAACTATCTTTAAATCTAGCTAAATAACTAGAAAGATATTAATAGAATGATCAAATCAAATGATAAGAAAAAATAAAAAAAATTCTTAGAATGTCATTGCAACAAAAATTATCTTTTACAAGCTTCTTGAATCTTCCCTCACCACCCAACCCTTCTTCTTTTACATATCTACACAAAGCTTTATATACTAGCTTGAGTAGTTATAATAATCTTATTAAGTAATTTGTTTAGGGCTTAATTAATTTAATAGCTTCTTCATAAAGGATTTAGCTATTAGATAGTTACTAAATTGTTTTGTAAACCATCCTCACCTTGTAAAATTATTAATCCTCAATTGAAAATTATTAATCCATTTTGTGATTACTGTATATAACATTGATTACTTGGATTAACTTATCCAGCTCTGATTGATCCAACTTCTTAATAACTTCTTCAATGATCGATTCTTTAGCCCCTAATTTAGATAATGAATTAGCTAATTCATTCAATGAAACTACCACTATTGAATAATCTTGCTCAAATTCCATTTTCATTTGATTAATTTCAATCATGACTTTTGCTAGTGTCATCATAATATTATCTAGAAAATCTTATTAAACTATGATAGTTTATCCCTTATTTTTATAGCTATCATGACTAAATTTTGAGATCTTTTATTAATGTGCTCATAAAAATCCTTACTCTACCAAGCTTTTTCAATCTCTACTCTAATAATGTTTTCCATTTCTTGTGGATCTTTAGCTTGAAAATAAGCTCTTCAAGATTTGGCTACATGAAGAATGACTAATCTAAAGATTTTCTCCTCTTACCCTCTTCCAATTTTGAGCTTATAATAGCTAATATTTATTTTAACTATAAATAATTGTTTTCCTTATTCTCTAGCAAGACTTCTTTACTGTGATTGTTGTCTTTATCTATTTGTTTAAGTCTCTAGAAGTTTTAGTTTATTTTTTAGATTTTTATTTCTAATTCAATTTTTATCCAAATTTGTTTGAGCTTTATAATTATGTTATTTGCTACTTGCTCCATGTCCTTGATCAAAATAGCTATAACTTCAAACATATCTTGACAAGATATAATAACCTTTTGCACTTTTGTTAGTGGATCATCCTTCTTATAACAAAAGATCATGATGATCTCTATTTCTTGTTTAGTCTAATGTTTTTAAATTAATATGATCATTTCTTCTTTTTTTTTTTTACTTTAAAGGATCCTGAAACTCCTTTCATAAAATAGTTAGTAGAAAAATCCAAATAATTTAAAGATAGTGATGATGATTTGGTGCTGAGTTCTCATCTTGTTTGAGTTATTTCTATTATTGTTGTTACTATTTCAATTGTTAATATTCTATCTTCTATTGCTCTAATAATTTCTATTTTTTCTATTTATTTATTTTGATAAGCTCAATTCTAACTTTTCTTTATGCTTGGACTCTGACAAACTTAGTGTTGTTTAAAGAAAACCTTTTATCGAGAAAATCTTATTCTAGATTATTAAGCTTCCAAGATAAATAGTTTTCTTCTATTAGTATTGTATATTCCTCAAGGAAATCTCTAGATATAGGATGCTCTCAACTCTTTAGCCATAAACATAATTCTACTATGGTCTTATTGCATGATGATGATGATGATGATAGAAGATTTATTAATAAACTTCTATTTAACTATCCTTCTCTTCTCTCTTTAGCTTGATTTATCACTATATGTAGAGATTTTAAATAAATAATGTCTATTTCATCATGCTAGTGAACCTTTCTTGTCTTTATAGCTGAATAAATTCTCTTTGGAGTGACTGAAAGATCCCATTTCTCTTTGTATTTCTTGGGCATTTCCTTTAGATTTATAGCATTATTGAATTCCCAAAAGCTAAATATTAAAGAAAAAACTTCTTTATGCTTGTAGTCATATCTCAGAGGTCTCTTTCATATCTACCTTCCTATCTCTAGAGTCACTATATAAGGAGCTATAAATCTTGAGAGCTTGTAACCTTATCTTTTAAAATCTTCTATTAACAGCATTGTATAGCTAGCATGAAGATAAAAACTCCATGACATTTATTCTTAATCTTGTTGATTATCTACTAATCAGTTCTTAAAGGGATAACACCAAAATAAACTTCAATATATTAGGTTAAACAAAATTCCTCAAAAATTATAAATCCTAAAAATCAAAATAGCTCCTCTAATAAGTGATTAGAAAAAAGTCATAACATGAATCCTCTAGTCAAGCTTTTTATTTGCAAGACGTATCATGCAAGAATATGCACTACTTAATCCAGCTCTGTTACCTCCCTTAAGAGGAGATTCATTAAGAATTAGCTTAAAATTAACTATCTCATACACATGAATTTTTGACAAGCTTTGCTACAATATATCATTCATGTAATATAATAGGAAGAAATTTTTGCCATTTTTCAAATCTACCCAAACCTAGATATGATAATCCTTAATGTAATTATTTTCATGAATTGTACAAAAATTAAATGCTAAAATAAAAATTCTATGTTGAAACCTAAGCATTTTTGAATTTGCAATGGTGTTTTTGTATTCTCATGCCTTAGCAAGCTACTATGATGAGAGCTTAGCAACTTTCTTTATCTCTTGATTTTGCCAAAATCTTCTACACAATACTTCTTTATGAATTTTTTTTACTTCATCATCACTAATATCTAGCTCTATAATAGTATATAGTTCATATGTTTTCCTTATGGTAATATTAATATATCACTTAGTATTTCTCCTAAAATGAAGCTTATCTTTCTTATAAATGGTTTTAGTCACTAATTAATTAATGACATCTCTTATCATATTACCCTTGATGTGAAACCAAGCTTATGGAGGCCTATCTTGTTGTATACTTTATGTTAATATTCTATGTATTTAAGTCCTTTGGGCCCTAATTTTTCAACCTAGTCCTGATTCTTATCAAATTGAAAAATTCCTCTCCATCTTGCTTCACCACCAAACACCCATTATTTTTCCATTATCAAAGCTAAAGCATGCTAATCTTAAATGATTGAAAATAATAAAAAAATTTGAAATCATCTATATCCTAAAATTGTCAAGATGCTTATTCTCTTTCCTTGTATGACATTATGAAAGATATAGACTTTTTAAAAAATAACTCAAGTTGTAGGTTCACTTATGCTTCTACTAATGAAGACTTAATCCAAGATTTACTACTTATCTTCTACTCTACATTCTTATTCTATAATTCACAACTCAGCATAGCTCTATCAATTAATAGCTAAAAGTTTTAATTTTAATACACTTTCTTTGAGCCTTGCTATTAGAATCAATAATTGACAATTTTTCTAAATTTCTACACCTATTTTAGTTTAGTTATATACTTTTTAAAATGAATCAAAGCTCTAAATATTTTTGGTTCAAGTCTTAGCATAAGAATCTTGGTGATTAATTTCAATTTTTTGATCAATCTACATAGTCTTTTTATAAATCTAATTCTTAGATAATCTCTAAAATTCTCTTAAAGTTCTTCATTAACTTGATGTTGCAATTGATATCTAATCATGATCTTAGAATCATTCTATGCAATTTAAGTTTTTCTTTGAACTTGAAGACATTTTATCTATTGGCTTCATACTAGTTTAAATGCCCATATCTTCATATATTAATATTTTTCATATCATGTTGATGTGTCATCATGAGCTATAAGTAGAATCATTCTATAGAACCAAGTTTTGGTTCTACAAGTCTCGATAATAATGCATGCTTCATTTACTTTTTAGCTCTTTTTATTTTGTGCCTCATAGATCCTAATTAGAGTTATGCTCTAGAACCATTTTTTTAGCTCTACTAGTCTTAGTTTAATGTGAATATCCTTTAGAGCTTATTTAACAAATTTATTTTGAGCTCCTTTGCAAAATCATGAAGCAGTTCACTCCAATAGAAATTAACCTTTAAACCTATCAAATACAATTATTGTGAAAAGATAAATAAATATGCTAGAAAACAAGAAAACTAGCTATCTTTAATTATCAAAATGAGGAATTACAATAGTGATTCCTCAACCAAAAATACATGCACATACTCAAATGGTATTTGATAGGGATCCTACCAATTTTGGACCAATGGGATATATCAAATAAATTACAATGTGATCCAATTGTAAGCTTTGAGGATGATGTTAAGTGGATTGCTAAGAACACATGCATTTCATTGTGTTCAATAAATATAAAAGTCATTATACTACATATGATACAAATCAAAACCTATGTTTCTATGGTAATAAATGGACAAAATATGTATGATTTTATATCTTATAATTTTTATGAATTTTATAAGTATAAGAACCAAATAAAAATAATAAATACACACACATCAAAATCCCACCTAGGGATAGGAGAAATGATTATATCACAATCCCTCAAGAAAAAAGTGCAACATCATACACAAAAATACAAATGTAATTAAAATGGCTCTTAATTATAACCTCAATACCATACATTTTATAATGGTTTTTAATTTTAATATTTAAGACATAAATGCTGTAAAATTGAATAAAAATCATAATATTTACTCATCATGTAAATACTATACTTGACATCAACCAAATATTTCTTGTCTATGTAAGTAAGGTAGCACTCTAATAGAGTCTAGCTACACCTATGAAAGTGATGATTCAAAACAAAAAAAAATAGAAAAGGAATCACTTACCAAACGAAGAATGATCTCTTCAAACAAAATTGGATGTCAAAAGTTAAAGGAAAATGCTTGGAATCAAGTTCCTTTTATATGAAACACATCCCAAGTGTTTAAAATTTTTGCAACATAACAATAGAGGTTTTCTAGTATCTAGGTATTAATGAAGCCTTGTCAATAGAGTCAAGACTTCCTAGGACATATTAGAAGAGGCCGAGAGACAAAGGTAGCCAAACCAGGCTACCAAACAAGATGCATCAACACCCCTAAATCAACAAAAGCGGTGCACTAGCATAGGGAAGCTAGAACATCCCTACCCTTGATACTTTATCTTCATTTTCTAGGATGAAAGTTAGGTTCCCTAGAAAAATGTGAAAACCTTATGATGATATTAGAACAAAGTGGAAAACTTGTTGAGAAGCCCAAAATATGCTTCAAATCTACAAGTGTGAACTAGAAGGTAAGGATGCAAACCTAGAAGATAGAAACCTCAACTATGAGTATGAAAATTACAAACACATGGTACATGATACACATCCTAAATCTGGACTTACAATTAACTTATAAAGTACTACTAGATGACTTATCTTACACCCATGACCATGTAGGGCTAGTTCCATATCTCTAAATACAAAATTACAAGACTAGAAGTAGATACATTACATAATCAATACAAAGGATTATAAGGGACAAATGTACAGATCATGAACACATTACATTAGAGTACAACCCACCTCACCAAGTAGGGGTAGGGGGTGGTTGTTGAGAAAATAATTTTCCTAATATGCCTGATATGGGAAGAAGCTAGAAGAGATGGATGTAGACATATGAAATCTCTAAATTTAGGCTTCCAAGTCTATCAACCTCACTTAGAGTTATCAATTATGTTCATGCATCAATTCCTACTCTCATTGGAGTGCTTCTTGTTATTCCTACTCATGATTTCTTTTCTTTTACAAGAGCTTGCACTAGGCTCTATCTAGTTTGACTGCCACTCGATGAAATTTCTCTTCTAGCTCTATGTGCGATTAACCTATGTAATTTTGAACCACATAGAGATAACTCCACCATTTTATCGACACACCATCTTCATCTTCATTAAGTCTCCTTTTAATGACAACAATAGCTGCTTCATGGTAGAGAATGTACATGTTTTCCAAAAGGTCCATTTTATACTCTATTATTAGTTCACTTATGGCCATTTTTTAGAGCTTGGTATGTAAGGTGTCAAATTTCTCCTTCATCTTATGCATTTTCTCAATTACTCATTCACTTAATAATGCTACAAGTTTTTGTAGTCTATGCACCTTGACATCGTAGGTTGACTACTTGATCAGATGAATCTTTCTAAGCTCATTATTTTTCTTGATCATCTTGTTTGTCAACTTTTATTATAAGATCTAGTGCTCCTTTTCTATATAAAGGTACTTATTCAAAAATTGGATCATGATTTAACTTTCATTCTCTAACCTTTACACCTATAGAGAAAGAAAAAGTACATGCTTCTCCTTTCTTAATTCATTCTTTCCCATTCTTTGTATTTATTCTTTAACATTTTAATTTACTGCTCTAAGAAATATTTTATAAACATAGCTTATTTACCAACCTAGAATGCATGAAAGAGTTTAGCCTAAAGATGCTCAATCTAAACCTAAAAATGATTATAGAAGGTGAAGATACCAATTTTATAAGATGTTCCATTTGTTCATGCAGCTATCATGCCTCAGCTTGGCTTCTATGCAACTCCTACACATAGAATTTTTTATTAGCATTAGTGATTTCTAGGTTATTCCATAACTTAATGAGTTAAATTTTCATTATACTATCAATATTTCTTAATAGTAACTTGGTACTAGAATCAACTCTCTGCTTCTTCTTCATTCAATGGATAGTCCTAGGTTAATTAGTGGATACCTAGAGGACTTTAGTCACATGCTAGATATTATGCATGTTGCACCTTGATCAATGTGATGAAAAAGAAACCCCATGAACGTACCTAAGTATGAGACCAAATAGAATCATTAAAATGAGACATCTGTGAAGCATTTAACAATATGAGAGGAAACTAAAAAAGGTCCTTTCTTATTACATTACCATCCATAATGTCTTTCATAATTTGTAAGAAATTATCATCAAGATCTTATGAACTTCCAATGATGGTTGTAGTAGCCTATTCCTTACAATATCTGTGCATTACAAGCTAAGAACCACCACTATGAAAGGGTTCTTGGCATTACTTGATGTTAAAACTAGGAGATCAAGAAATTGATAGGCTATTACTTCTGTGATCATTGAGATACCTAAGATGTGTATTCTTTTGATTGATGCTAGTGGAGCTAATCTACTAATTAGATACAAGATTCCTTTATGGGAGGCATCTCATCCTTTGAATCAAGTTAGCTTCAATGACATTAGGATATCATCTTATAACAACCATCATTATGCTCTTCCAGCTTGTCATTCCTACATTTTGAGATTTCTTCCCACATGGTCAACTATGCCTAGAAATTCACAGAGTTTCTAGATTAATCCTGGAAAGGCATAGATCTCCCTCTTATCTCTAGCAACATCTTCAATTCTGTGGATCAAGTCCTTGTATATAAAATATGAGATAATGATGGCACACTTCCCCCTTATCATAGCCACAACCTTAGTCCCCTGAGTAGAGATACGTTATGATCATTTTGTGAGCATAAAATCATGATTAAAGATTTTATACCTAGCATTTTGAATGAGGAGAAGCTTTGATATTATTACCTCAACTTTGTCCATATCAAAGGCCTCCAACATGACCTTTGACTAGAGCTTGGACATAGTAGTCTAGGTATATGACCACTAATTATTCACTAGTTTATTTAGAAATCTTGTCATAGGAACTCTACCAATAAAATTCATGGCATTATCAATAGCAAGATTATAGTAAATTTTTCTATTTCATAGTGATACTATGTGAATGGTTGGATGATATATTTCTAGAAATGCATCTACTATGGTGACCCCTTGAGGTTAGGAACTTATGATAATTTTTCACTTCATGAATGGGTCACTAGCAAAGATCATAAGCACCCACACCTTCTTGGATGTCATCAACATCATCTTCATCATCTTCTACTAGCTCCTCTAGCACTTGTTTGTTTTCCTCCTACTACATACATGCTTAAACCAAAGATCAAGAATGTGACTACCAACCTCCTATTCTACTTCTAGATAGAGGCCTGTCTAAAGTAAGTATAATGAACCAATTTTCCTTCAGTTTTTATGTTAATTATTGTAATAATCTTTTTATGCATTTGTGTGCATGTTTTACTATCATTTTATGTGTGTGCTTTGCTTGGACTATGGTGGAAATGATTGAAATAAATATTAATAAATTTATTAACCTAATTTTTATATGTATTATGATTAAATGTTTAAATAGCTTATTGATGAGTGGTGAAGTACCCCTATACTCAACCATACAAATATGAGCATTTCATGCATGATTCGATCGAACTCTGCAAATGGGCTAGTTGTGGTATCTAGATAGTTACTCATTGATCGTAGTTCGTTGTCTTCCCACTTGGACTAGTATTTGCTTTGTCACATATGGTTTAGTCCAAAGTGAGGTGTATGATATGTTCCTAAAATAATTGCTATTCTTGGAAGCAATGGAAAATAATCTTTAATTAAGCTAGGAGGGAAAAGGGAGAGAGAGAGCTATACTAAGAGGGAAGAGAGTCTAAGCTAGCCTAAGTGCGATAAGCATCCATTCCTTAATCATTCGTACACATCTTGGACCTCATGCATGACTACTACTAGGATTACCAAGTGCAAATCCTAGGTACGCTACTGGGTTACCAAGTAGTCACACTTAAATGCTCATGATTAAGTCGTACTCATTCCACATTTAAGGAATTTAGGGTGAAGAGATATTAAGTATGAAAGCAATAAATAACAATGACAATTAAATGATTAAACTAAGTGAATGCTACAATGATGAAGTAATCTTGATCTTTATTTCTAGTCATGTGCATGTCCAAGTACGTCACACTCGAATAAAGGATGTCATACAATTACAATCACCACACTGCGGGCATGCACTGGGAGAAAGGGTTGAGAGGAAAAACTAACAAAAAGATCCTACACTAACTTGACTCCTAAAACTAAACTAAAAGACTCCCTTCTCGTGTGCCTAGATGTGTATTTATAGGCTCACGCAGGAGTTGTGATATCATGTATTCGATATCATCGTTGGGTGTAATATCGCATACCCAATATCATATACCGATATCATGGGTCTGCTATCTCAACCAGATGAATCATGATTCATCATACCCCCACAATTGAATGAAAACTCATCCTCGAGTCAAAATGAGAACAAGCCCCATTGATTACATAGTGGATAGGTATGGGATTATTGATTGACAGGGAATTTATTCATGCCACAATGGAGAACTCAATAGCACAAAATTGGGACACAACACCAAAAATGAAAAATTTCCAAAATTACAAAATGGGATAGAACTTATGTGGCTCCTGGTGGCGGTGGCTCCTCCATGGGTTGCTTCCCCTTGTCTTGTGCTCCAGGTTTTGGGATTTGATGGTGTTGAAGTAGTGCCCAGAGCTTTTCCTCTTCAGTTCGGGGATCTTGTACCGTCCATGCTGATGCTCCAATGTTTGCTGGAGTCGACACCTCCCATGGGCACCATAGTTGCGAAAACATTTTATTTACTTTGATGTACTAGGTTGTAAACAATCATTGTTCCTCCTCATAGGCTGTGGCTTTATCCTTATATTCCTGAAAATCTGTAAACCATCGAGCCAAGTCTATTGCAACATCCTTTTTTCCTTGGTAGCTTGCTTTAACCACCTCTAATTCAGAATTTATGACTTCTAGCTTCTGCAATGTTTTCTTATGTTCTACAAATTCTGCTTCATACTTGGTGTAAGTGGTGGCTACCTATTTCTCAAGCTCTATCCTCAGGTGCCCTGCTATCAACATGGCTAGATTGGCATACCATAGGTTTGCCAACTCCATGTACTCTGTAAGATCTTGAATCTGCAGGTCCTGGCTCTTAAGTTCTACCTAGTGGAAAAATGCATATGTGTCCAATATGGCCCGCCAATCAATGTGTTGAGCACTGAAAGCATTGATGTGGGCCTTGTCCATATGGATCTCCTTCTCAATGATTTGTTTGTACATTCCCACTTGGTCTTGGAAGTGCTTTTTTAGCTTTTCATGCCGCTTGGCCTCGTTTTGCCATGCGCTTACTTCGATGACCATCTTCTGATGGATGGCGCGTATTTCCTCCATTGAGAGGGTAAAATTTTCTCTAGCCAAACGGTTCATGTCCTAGTTGACCTTGATTAGCTATTGTTACAGCCACTGAAAATGTTCTTTGAGAACATTCTTTTGTTTCTCCACAGAGGTCAACTAAAAATTGTCAACAACAATCTGTTTGTTTTCTTCCTGTAAGGCCTTAAGTGCCTTGGCATGCACATAGGTTTGTGCCTGTGTCTTGGAGGAATCCTAGTTGGCCTTCTCTTTTTCCTCTACCACTCTTTTATTTTCCATCAACAATTTGTTAAGTTTCTTGGTCCTGAAGGTGTCCAACTGCTTTGTGGGAACAAATTGAGAGGGATCCCACTGTGTGGTTTACAGGGTTACGAGCCTTTCTTGTAGTCTTGCTACTTCTTCTTCTGTGTGCTCGGCCCTTATTTTTATCATGACCAGCTTCCCTTTAATAGAGATGAGGTCTGATTGTGCTTCCATAACATCCTATGGGATGTCAAACAAGGACATCATCACATGTCCTATTTTCATCAATTGATCAAGCACATCCTCATGTTCCATAGGAGTCATTGAGGGACCAGCCAAAGTTTGAGCATCTAGTGGCACAACAGGGATGTTAAAAGATTCCTTAATGTGGTCTATGACCACCTCTATGGCTTCCGTTGCATCCTAGTGCTGCATGACCACCACTGTGTCCCCTTCACCAGTCTCCAATTACACCTGAAAGGATGCAGCATTCCCTAAAATCTATTGTAACCAATAACTCTCCTCTCCTCCTATCTGAATGGACATCTCACCCCATGCATGATCTATAGAGACAGTGGACCATACGGTATCATCAATGACACGAAAGAGATTTGCATCATCACAACTTCCCCAACTGATCATCTTAGCGATGGTCCTAAGATGGCTCATTAATGGTTAGTAGTCCTACGACGGTGGCGGTGGTTGATATCGTTGGCTCATGCTAGGCCCTACTTCTTGTTGTTGACTGGGTCTCGTGCTTGGAGGTTGGCTGAGCCCTACAAGTTGAGTTGCAATGGACCCCACCATCTATTCTTACTCTTGTTCTGGCACCAACATCTCACAAGCAATTTTTCTTATAGCTAGTGGCTTCAGCAGTTCAGCATATGAAGCATTTTGTGTTTTCCTGAGAACATCATTGGTGTATCCTTGAATATCAACATGCTTGCATAGCTTCCTAATGAGACAAGGGAAGGGCAACACAAACTTCCCTATCTTGTGTTCTTTAAACTACCTTAAGATCTCCATGAAATATAGATGAGGCAGGTTACCATTAACCTTTCCCATCAATATCGCAATTCCTCTTGCTGCATATGTTGAAATTCGGTTTAATCCTTTTGTGGGGAAGATGTGATAAGTTCCAATTTTAAAGTACATTTTCTCTTCTAGCATCAACTCTCCATAGGTCTTATCTTCTTTACCATACACCTTGTCTAACCAAACCCATCACGAATCAGCATCAGAGCAAGTAGACAAACGAGCAACCTTTGGCCCTATATTCGAAAGGTTTAACACTTCCGAAATGGCTTGGACAGAGAAATTAATAGACACACCACAAATTTCAACTATGGTACCTTCTTCTTTATTATGCCAGAATTGGTATGTTTCTCCTAATTCTAGGATACAATGCTTTCAAAGATGATAGGCCATAATGGAGATCCCTTGAGGTGGTCCCTAATGGCCTCAGGAGAAAATTTCATGAAAGGTCTAAAGCTCTATTCCATGATCATTGTAGCTAATGTGGACCTTTCATAGATGGCCTGGACACATTCTAGGGGCAATGTGAGGTGTCGTCCCTATTCAGGAACTACAGTAGCTCCTCCTTCTACCTGTCTCGATTGTACAATGGAAAGGCCTTCTTCTTGATGGATATTGAACGATTGTTCCTCCTACTCTACGTGTTGTTCGGCAAGAATCTGTTCCTTACCTCTCCTAGGTTGCTTAAACACACTTTCAGAGGGACCTTCTTGTTGTCCATGCTTTGGGGCCATCTGCAATCACACGAGGCCAATCATTAGTAAGGTTGCTTACCAAAGTTAAGTTATACCTTACTTCCTACCTTAATGAGTTTATTCTAATTCCATGTGATTTTAAAGTTAGGAATTTTTATGGAAATGTCCCCAAAAGATTTTAATATTTGGTTCACTTTGGTTAGGTGGTTTTAGAGTTTAATTTCCTGGTATAGATAAGGAGATGAAATTTTTTTTGGCACATGTGTATTATTTTTATAGCTAATTACCCTTGATAGTGTCCTTCAGGCGATGAAAAAATTCAAAAAATTTATGCACAATTCGGCATGTACCCCTCCCCCACAACTAAGCTGAACACTCTGGGTTCAAGTAGGTTCATATGGAATGAAAATCAGAGCACCAATGAGCGAGTTATGAAGATCGAAGCAAGAGATGCACAATCACAAGTCATAGAAGAAAATTTGAAAAAATTCCCCCATGTGAATAGTTACAAATGATGTTGATAGGTGTAGGGGGGTCCATGTATATATATTTTTTAAGGATGCAATATCACATACCCACTACTGGGGACCCGATATTGCGTTGGACTCAATATCGAGGACTTGATATTGTGTCCTATTGAAAATAGGGCACTTGAAAAATTTACCAAATTTTAAAAAATTTTAAAATTTTTTGAACTCCAAGGTATAAACTGAGGATGTGTAGGTCAATGTAAAGGGGTCTAGGGTAATACAAACTAGTCCTGAAGGCATAAAGAGTATAATGGTGTAAAATCTGACAATGAAAATCATGAAGAGTAGGGAAAAAGGACATGTGTTAACTCATAGGAACGATTGAACTGGAAGGATAATAAGGGAAAGAAGAAAATTGGTAATACTTAGAGGGTATTGAATGATGTGTGGGAGATGTGTTATAAGCATATTACAAAGGTTACGCAAGTGGATCCTCCCCAAAGTAGGTTCCAACCTATAATGCCCTTGCATAACCACACCTTAAAATGTTTGTAGGCACTAGAAGGGTTAAATACAATCTACACCAATTTCACAAAACACACACATGTAAACACCATGATGAGAGGTGAATTCCATGCTACCCGAGTCACAAGTCACGATTACACAAACAACGAGGTGAGGTGAATTGTAGAAGGGATTGCAAAGATTGGGACATGAGGTAACAAACTCAGGGCACAATGAATCCTCAGTGTAAGGCATAATTAATGTGTCATTAACCCATCATTCCAAAATCAGAACCAAGTACATACCTTTGATCAGTGATATCACATTGATTCATCTAATGATGGATAATCATAAGAGCACCATGATAGCAAGGCGTACGATCACTTGGCATTTCGTACAAGGGAGGAGTGATTTTTGCTTTGTGGCACACATGTTTTTTTTTTTTTATGTATTGCTTAATCTAGAGAAGCTACCTACCTTCAGGCATGGATGCATGTCTTTCCAGTGGGACCCCCTAGATTAGCATTATTATTACTTTCTAGTTGAGTTCTTTGGATTACTCTTACTCCTATTTTTCATTGGATCTACAAGGATCTTAGTACAACCGAGCTACATGGTAACTCCCACAGATGTTACCAAAGAGAATCCACAAGTCCCCTTGATGTCACATCCTAATCATTCCCTCTTGGTCCATCCTTCTTTGTTCTAGGCATAATAACAACAAATTACTTTAATTTTTAATGATTAGAAATATCATTGTACCTAGAGTAGAACCTCTTATTAATAGAATGGGTGGATGGATGTTGTGGGTTCATTGTCCAAATAATTAATCACCTAAGACTTGATGGAATAGAACAACACCTAAACCAATGAGCCACATGAGTGTTTTATTTGTAGATGAGATTACTCATAAAAAGAAAAAAAGA
>MNCI01003660.1:51898-104882 GCA_015680685.1 Gnetum montanum | reverse complement strand
AAGACAAAAAGATAAAACAATAAGTTGAAAAGTGAAAACCTGAAAAAAAAAATTTCAAAATTTCAAAATTAAAGAAATTAAAAATATTTATTAATCTTGTTTGTTATTAGAATGGGGGGTATCCCCCATAACTAAATGGTTGAGCATGGCTAGGATTAATAAATGAAGAATTGGGACCCTTGCATGTTGGAAATATTGGGACTTGATCATACTTACCTCATTGGGGTTTACACACTTGATTATAGTAAGCATAGTGGGGAAATTTATAAGATGTAGTTAATTGATGAGTGGTTGATCCATTATGACACCCTTGACTGTAAGATGGTATGCAAGGATTGATTTGTCTCCCTTGGTGGTTATATTCATTAGGCCCCATGGTTGTTCGAGTAGTGGTTGGTGGCCCACAGAAAGTAACACAAGGTGCTGGGTTTGAGAAGGAAGCTGCATCACAATGTTGGACTTGTGCTGGGTTGGAAGGTACAGTGGGCTTAGAATTGTGTTGTCCCTTCTTACAGTTATGCCTAAAGAAGGGGTGTCTTCGGTGTTGAGGAGATTCCCCACTAGTGTTGTCAATAGTAGCACAAATAACATTTGTGGGTTGGTGCTATGGTGCAAAACCCTCTAGAACACTTGGTGGTAATGTAGAAGGAGGTGAAGGATGAGAGGAGAAGTGTAAGGTATCCAAGGTGGTGGTTGTGTTGGAGAGGATATGGGTTGATAGTATTGGGAAGAATGATAATAATGTGGTGAGATAGAGGATGTTGACCCAGTTGGGGAACCACAATGTTGGACTTGATAAGCACTTAGATTCGGATGGTATGAAGGGTGTAACCAGTTTGATGGTGGCCTCCCCCACAACTGGGATTGTTGCCACTATGATTGAACACAGTATCTCTGTACAAACTCTAGATGTAATACTCTTTCCCAATGCTCTTGTAAATGTGACAAGATTGGACATTGGCCCTTGGGGTGATCGTATAGGCAAATGTTGCATCGATATGTATGATTGGTAGTTGAGCTCTTATTCTCTTCTACCCTTCCTTCCGATTGTCCAAGGGTATTTTGTCCTACTTCTTGGTTCATCCTAACTCTACCTCCAATAATGTTGGAATATTCTCCACATTTTTTATGCATCCATTCCATCATGTTATTGATCTTTGCCTCAATTTCATCCAATGATTATAGTATTGGCAAAGATGGTTCCACCTCCTTGAGGTGAGTTGATTTCTCCTCTTTCAGATTATGGACCTTTGTTGATGTAAGATTTTGGTCCCATTGAGATTTTTCAACATTCTCCCATCTAGCCATTTCTCCTTTGTCTTTTGCTACCTTTTTGATAAGCTCTTGGAGTTGGTGGGTTCATAGCTCATATAGTTGACCTTGGGCATACATCCCTAGGGTCTCCCTTGTTTCATTACAGAGCCCATCAATAATGTGGTACATTAGACTTTCCTCAGAGAACTCATGGCCTGGGCAGTTGTTTAATAATGCATAAGATCTTTCTAAGGCCATGTCCAATGGTTCATGTTGCAATTGTTTCCATTCTTGGATTTGTCTCCTCAAGGCTGACACTCTCGCATACATTTGATATCTTTCGTTGAAGAGCTCTACCATTGTTGGCCGATGTCGGATTGATTTTGGTTTTAAAGACCTATACCATACTTTTGCGTGGCCAACGAGTGTCATAGGAAAGAGCTTAAGTTTTTTCCATCCATTATCGATGTTGTTCCATGCATAGGCATCGTAGAAGGCTTGTAAATGTTGTTGCAGATCTAAATCATAGTCTCATGAAAACTTGGGAAAGTTTTTTAAATCTAGCCTGGGTAGATGGCTTTCTTTGTGATGCCTACGAGATATTCAAATAGCCTCTTATATTTTCGTTAGGCTTGTAGTGGCCAGTAGGGGTTCATTGTCACTAGGTAGGTTATGCATTCATGAATTGGGACAATGTTCTCTTCACTTATGTTTATAGGAAACCCCTACATCAGATCAAGTACTCCAAACTTCATCTTCATCATCATATAGTTTGTTGGTTCTCCAATGAATTTCCTTACTAGTTGTGTTATCGTAGTCTTGTGAGAGAGACATTGTGTATGACTTAATTGAGATTAATTTCTTTTCTAAAAGATGTATCATGAATACTTTGTTACAGTGATCTTGTATGATGTAACTAATCTAAATAACTAGCACCACCCCCAGAAACGACACCAATGATGAGTGGCAAGGTATCCCTACACTCAACCATATGAATACGAGCATTCACGCACGATCCGGTCGAACTCCATAGACAGGCTAGTTGTGGTATCTAGATAGTTACTCATTGATCGTAGTTCACTGTCTTCCCACCTAGACTAGTATTTGATTTGTCATGTATGGTTTAGTCCAGAGTGAGGTGTATGATATGTTCCTAAACTAATTGCTACTCTTGGAAGCAATTGAAAATAATCTTTAATTAAGCTAGGAGAGAAAAGGGAGAGAGAGAGCTATACTAAGAGGAGATAGGAGAAGAGAGTCTAAGCTAGCCTAAGTGTGATTAGCATCCATTCCTTAATCATTCGTACACATCTTGGACCTCATGCATGACTACTATTGGGATTACCAAGCGTAGATCCTAGGTACACTACTGGGTTACCAAGTAGTCACACTTAAATGCTCGTGATTAAGTTGTACTCATTCCATGTTTAAGGAGTTTAGGGTGAAGAGATATTAAGTATGAAAGCAATAAATAATAATAACAATTAAATGATTAAACTAAGTGAATGCTACAATGATGAACTAATCTCGATCTTTATTTCTGGTCATGTGCGTGTCCAAGTACATCACACTCGAATAAAGGATGTCGTACAATTACAATCACCACACTGCAGGCATGCACTGGGAGAAAGGGTTGAGAGGAAAAACTAGCAAAAAGATCCTACACTAACTTGAATCCTAAACTAAACTAAAAGACTCCCTTCTCATGCACCTACATGTGTATTTATAGGCTCATGCAGGAGTCGTGATATCATGTATCCGATATCGTTGTTGGGTGCGATATCGCGTACCCGATATCGTGGGTTCGATATCGCAACTAGGTGAATCACGATTCATCACTTATGCATAAGAAATATGCTTTAAAATACATGCTAGGAATGTTTTAAAATAATAATAATAATAAATATATAGAAAAACAGACTATTTTTTGTTCTATTTCAATAGAGATGCTGTGAAACAAAGAAAAATAGATGAAAATACTCTAAGGTATGCCTCAAGAACTAAAATAGATATGTTAAGATGTAAATGATTTAAAAAAGGAATGCAAAAGAATACTCATTATTGAGGAACTTGACCTATGAATCAAGTTGAAAGAATATGACCCATGATTCAGGGATATTATGTGCAAATACAATTTCTTTATATTTTTTATTTTTTTTTTATCAAAATGTGATGCATTGTTCTTTCTAGTTTAAAATAGTAGAGTATAAGTACCCTCTCCATGGCTATAGAAAGATCACATGATGACCTTTCAAGGCTCATAAGACAATGGAAAAATTCACATCGTTGATGACTTGAAAAAGAAGGTGTCTTATTTGATTATGTATCTAAACTATCCTTAACATGAATCTATTTTGAAAACTCTTTTCTTGCATCTTATGAAAACTTTAAATGATACAGAGATAGATATTATGCTAGAATGTTTTGTAATTATCAAGAGTAATTGAACCTAAGATCTAGCAAAATCTAAATTCTGAAATATCGAAAATTGTTGATTTACGAGTTAAAAATGCAACCTATGAATATACATATTTGATTGATTTTTGATAGTGAGCATGAAAAGAATTGAACTCATAACTCATTATTGTGAAAAAATAAGAGAGAACTTTAAAAAGAAAGAAAAGAAAACAAATAGTTCCCAAGAAAGAGTCAATTACAAGAAATCATCCATTATCTTTTATTCCACCTACAAATAGGGAGAGGAGGAGAGGAAAAAAACACACAAGACAAAAGTAGTTGAGTAGGATAAAGAAAAGGAATATAGCAACATGGAGTGTGGTTGGGAAAGGAGAGAAGACTTTGGCTACTACAAGAGATAGTAAGGAGAAAGAAAACAAGTGCTGCATAGCAATCCAATATTCTGATAATTCCTTCTAGTAAGTAAGATATCTAAGTAGGGAGGTAAAATGATCCATCTCTATTATGTTTGATAATGGCCAGCAAGGGTTGATTTTCTCAACTTCTCTCTTCTTACTTGCCTAACCACCTTCACCATGCTTATATGAAATTATTAATATTATTGTCGTAAGCTTAGATTGTTAAAACCTTTATTGCTTTTTTGGATCTCTTCACTCATCCTCTACACTCTCACACCTAAATGACTTGGATGAGAGTTGTTTATATAATGATTTAGAAACACCCATAATGGTTTGGAGAATTTTTGGCAAAAGATTACAACTAGGGGCCAAGGATCCCTTATATGAGATTGGTACCACCAATAGAAAGTGAAAGTATCATTTGGCCCATGGATAATTGTGAATGTTTTAGAATTCTTGAATTCTTGGATTTTGGTTGGAATTTGATTAATGAATCCTTCCCCTTTGAATGCATAAATCTTGGATCTGAATCTTGAAATATAAGTTTTTTTCTATACCATCTTAAGTCTAATTTTGATATCTCTCTATAAGTTGATGGAGTGGGGGAAAACCTAGGATGTTAATTTATATTATGATCTATCTATTCTCTGCTATTGAACATATGAATTGCTTAATTAAATGATTAATGGTAAAATGATTACAAGAGTTAAATTTAGATGGTCTTGTTTTTTGTGTTGTTGCAATTAGAAAATATTATTAGGTGATTCAACAAATCTGAGATTATTAATTAATCTTCTTTTATGGTCATTTCTTTGGTTTACAAATGTGTAAATGATCCTAATTAGATATTTCCTTTTAGGTTAAATAAAAAAAAGTTTGATTTTTTTTAATTTGATGAATCTTCCACAAAGATTTTAATATGAAAATTTCTTTTTAAAATTATCTCTTATTTCTTAAATTAATATTAATTAACCTATTTCAGAGCTAGATCTTGCCATTTTTTATTTCATCTTAATTTTATATGTTAATGTCAGTTTGATTATTGTAGAAATAAAGCGACCTATGCATTTTCTTCTTTAAACAGAGCTTTCTTTTATGAATAGGTATTATAATAAGTCCTATAAGCTCTAGAACAAGACATGAAATTTTTAAATTAGGAGATCTATGTTCTTTAGCTTCTTCCTTCTCATGAACTACTGGCTAATGCAAAGGTCCAATGACATAGATCTAAGACTATTTAACCTTAACACTTCTTGGCCTATGGATCTTAAATCACAATCTTCCCAACATGATTATTTGTAAAATCTACTAGAAATCAAGTGAGTTTCCCTAGGCATCATACCACCATTACAAAATTGTTAATGAAAACAATGATAAATACAACCATCGAAAAATACTTGCAAAAACATCATCACAACTATTAAACTATGACATGCATGAGAAAGAATGAATAAGATATAAATATTTAAATAAATATCAAATACATTAAAGGCATACCTAAAGTGGTATCTCTCATCAATAACTAAGTTACAAGACACTTGGCTTGAACCATAGCTTGAACACTAGGAATAAAAAAATCCAAGAAGAATGCATGTAAAGATATTATCAATCCACCTAAAATGGTAAAAAACTCATAACAGTTTCACTTTTTTTGGTACATTGGAGAAACAAAAGCATGAAAAACTAAAAGAAATGTTTGGAAATCCATCCACATTATATAATGGGCCATTAATGCATGGGAAGGATGCACTATCACAAGAATATCAATCATCCTACATTAACATAGGAATGCATTAGTGCACCTTTCCAAGTATGGAAGAAATATCTAAATTTGTTCACAATGTCTCTAAATTATCTTTTATGATCTCTAAAGTATCACACAAGGTACATCACTAACCAAAATCATCATGAATTAACCTCAAAAAGCTTACAAGGGGTAAGACAAATAAGAGCATGTTCAACTTACCTCATATGACATCATAGGTTATGGACAATGAGTTAGTTGATCCATATAGGCATTCTCATAAATCCAAGACTATAAAAGAGGGATTAGAGTAATCGGAAAATGATGATATTGCCGAAAGTAATTAAATATAGGCATAATTAAGATGAATAGAGTTTATCATGGTCAAACCTTGAACCATGAACAATTGAAACTCACACAAGCGGAAGACCAATCAAGAGTTATATGTAATGTATCCCTCACCATTACAAGGAGATAAGATTTATATCATGCACATATATGGTTAAGAGACCAAGGATTTAAAATTTAGTCCTTCTTATGGTATGCACTTTCCTTCATTATCCTTTTGAAACCCATTGACGAGATATCCATGCATTTTCAACAACCAATGAGACATTAGTATCAAACATGATTCTATCATCTTGGATGGCCAAACCTCATACTTTTATTTCCTTGATTAAGCTCCTTCCATACACATCCATGGATAAGAATGAAATGGAAGAGATGAAGAATTAATAATTAATGAGAAAGAGAAAATAAGAGAGTGAAACATCACTAGATCCCCAAAAAATCATTTAATTAGCTCATGAAGCATGTAAGCATATCATACACTCCAAGAGAGATTTGCTAGTACATCCTTTTACCATTACTCATTCATATAATAGTAATAATCCTTTAAATCTTTCTTTCAAGTGCAAGGTCACAACAATCACATTCAGTGTCATCTATCCTTGATAGTTCCATGGTTTAATCATTAGTGTGAATTAAACCAAAGCAACATGCCATGAACATCTAGATGTTAAGATTCTAGATTGGTTTTCCTTCATCCATGCACATATACATGAGCAAGATATTATCTTGGATTGTGCATTATGAAATGCTAATTGATCTAGAAAATGGGTTAAACGTGAGAAAAGTTTACATAGATATAGATTTAACCACTAGCTTGACTCTGGTATGAGTAACTATAAGATCACTTTGGATGATAAACATACCAACATGTACAACTAATAAGTTTGAAAGTACATTGCTCTTTCCATTATCTCTTTTTGCTTTTATCTTTCTTTTTTTTAATATATATTTTCTTTTCATCATATATATTTTATTTTATTTCTTTTATAGGAAGAGGATTTTTTGATGAAGCATGAAAATCATGGAAATGCTTGAAGTGCTAGATCACCACCTAGAGTCTTCAACTTACACAAATATGAGAATTTATTCCTCACTGCATGGCACATGTAGATTTATGGGTAAGGCATCACTTGCCCCTTGGTTGAATCACACTCATTAGATACATCTAGTAGTTAAGAGAATCCTTGATGACATACCCTTCTTGTACCAGTAACTAGAACCTCATCCAAGATTTTGAAGCTCATACTTTGAAGCCTGAATCCACCACTTGTCCATAGTTCTAATACATTAGCTACCATAGCTTTAAATGTGAGTTCTTGCTCCCTACTAAATCTAAGCTTGTTTTACTAGTAATGAATAGAAAAAAAGTGGATGGATGGATATTATTGCATGGGCATTCTATCAATCAATCTTCATGTTGAACCCATCTAGTGCATTTGCATCATCATTGAAATTATAGCTTATCCATCCACCATTAGCTTATTTGAGAAGCATTCATAAAGCACATAAGCTAGTGTTTCCACATAAACAAATAAAAATATTCCAAAAGAAAATAAAATCTTATATTTAATTATTCATTAAGCTCAAAAAGTAAAAATTCCTAACTAAACACTCCAATCATTATTAATTAGACAAAAAAAATAGCAGAAAATAAACTTTTCATATGAGAGGATGGATTTCTCCCCTACTATTAATCCATTCCTATTATCTAGAAACCCTTTAAGTAGAATAGAAACTTGATTTTTAAGCATGCTCAAAGTTGACAAATGTTCATTATGATAAACTAGAAATTCCTCAATGAATGCTTTGTCTAGTTTGTTTGAATGGCTTAATGTCATGGTACAGTAGGACTAGGAAGGATTACAAAGTATTCTCTTGTATGTTATCCTTCAAGTCTCATCTGTTCTACCGATCTTGAGGTGGAGGTCTTGAAAAAATAACTGGCATTTGTAGTACTCAACCAGGCTCTTTCCATTATAACATGAAGATCATCTTCCAACTTATCTTCTAATCTAAGCATTAGAAAATTAGAAAGTTACAACTAACCTACAATGAAAGTGATTAAATTACATACCTATCCCATGGGATATGTGTATGATTGGTCTACTAGGTCTAATAAAATGTTGGTACACTTAGAAGGAGGAATCCCCTAATTAAGGTATTGCTATAATGAGATGATATTGACTTTTGAATTGAAGTCACAAAGAGCTCTACAATAATCATTTTCATTAATTTGGATCTCCATTATAAAACTACTAGGATTTTATTTCTTTTCAAATAAAAATTATGCTTTAACTACCCATGTTTCCACCATAGACACATAGATGGTAATAGCATCATGATTAGGTTCCATTGTGTTATCTTCACTAAACATAGTAATGGAACTCATTACTAAAGTAAATATTGTAGTTGAATTATGACCAAGGATGTTCATCAAGATCTCATAATTATGGACTTTTACTTAGCTTAAATGAGTTTCCTCTCTACAAGGTGAAGAGATTCTCATGTCTGTGCTTATAGTAAAATCTTCTACCATGGGAGCTCAAACTTTCTCCCACAACCAAATCAAGAGATGAACACTCATGTTTCCTAGATGCATGAATAGACATAGGATCATTAACATAGAAAATATTACATGATTTTTCCTATCTTGGTTGTGGATTATTGGGTATCCCACCTTGCAAGGGATGAAGATGTACAAGTTGTTGCTACTCCTAGGAAGCTTGGTTAGGATGATTATTGAAAGCAAGTAGGTACTGTTAATGTATCATAATAAGGAGTTGATAAGTACTTTCTTATGCATCATAAAAGTAAATATTAAGTAGAGGTACCATCTATTATTGCATCCAAGTTAGAAGATTTCATGGAGCATCACCCTAAGGATTTGGAGCTTGTCACTATTAGTATTACTATATGAGCTATGGATAAGCACCTTCAGAAAAGTATGAATGACTAGGGTATGGGATTCTCCTTCTTTACCTTTTTATGAACCTAGGATTCAAAGATATCCTAAATCATTCCATCTTACTAAACATGTGAGCCATGACTAGGTAGCATTGAAAATCATGAGAGTCTATGTAGTATTCACATGGATCCTAATCATTAGAGAAGGATGGGAAAGCCTCATTTGGATCTTCTTAAATACTTTTAAAGTAAGAGACCTTCATTTTACCCTTGCCATCATACCTTTCTATGAATTCTTATGATGCAACTACTTTGGTAGTACCTTCAACAGTCTTATCATTAATGTCCTTGAAATTAGTGGTTCTCTTTTCATCTAATGCATCCTAGATCTAGGCCACATGATGGGCTAAGTCTATCATTGGTTTATTTATTCTAATCTAATCTTATGCTAAAGCCTCAATTTTAGTAGGGGGATTGATAGTACCCTTTACATTTTTTATTTCTCATTTTCATGATGGATCATGATTATACTCCTTAGTTGACTATTGTGTTCACCATTCATCCTTCATGCTAGCAATGGTATTTAAAATTTTCTTAATTTTTGTACACTTGACCCATCATGTACATCTTCATGTGCTCCCTTTTTTCTTACATTAGCCCTTCTATAGTGTGCATTAACTACCCTCTTTCTTTAATATCATGGTTCAAATAATTATGAGCAATTTTCATGTACCTTTCTATGGTGATGTTGAGAGGCTCATGGGATCCTTGCATCCATCCAAACATATCCTTCAAAATGTTTAAAATTTGAGCATAGGCCTAAAAATTTGTGCAAAATGTTTTGATCATGTCAATCCATTTTTGATTTGATTGAGGAGGTACAAATTTATACCAGGTTTTTGATGATCCCTTGGAGATAGCAATCATTATCAAAGGCATGAACATGAAGTTGGAGATCATCATTGATATATCCTCTATACATTAGTACATTAGTAATGCTAGTTCATTGGATCCTACAGTTATGAACATGCTTCCTTTAAATATGTACAACTTTTATGAACTTATAATAATCATCCTAATTAAACAAAGAGGAATCAATCATATCATTGGTAGGTCCAAACAAGTGGGAATGCTAGAACCTAGAAAGAAGATCATCGTGGTAAGCTACACTTTGAGTGAAAGTACCTAAACAAAGGCCTTGATGGTGGGTTTTCTCTTTGTCTTTTTATCTACTTTAGCTTCTTGCTCTCCATCTTTACAATTACATGAAAAGCTATGAGAAACCTATTCCTATACCATTTAATCTCTATGATCTTGCATGTACAAAGATCTATAATCCTTAACCATGCACTCATAAGCTTTGTACACAATATTTTCATCCTCTAACCCCACATTGATTAAGTCATTAATAAGATCATCTAGTGCAACCACCACAGGGTTCATAGAAAACTAACCATAATCATCTCTTCACCTTTACTTCTTATCTTGATGATAACGCAACACAACTAGTGGAAGGATCTTATCCTTTAAATTCTCAAAGGTAACAAAAAGCCTTCATCTTTTTAGTCCTTACAAAATCCCTTCTTTAGACTCTTAGTGTTATCTACCATTTTATTTATGTTCAAAACATAAACACACAACACTAAAATACACACTTGATTTGAATAAAAGTTATAATTAAGAATGTACAATTATTTTCATAAAATTCACCAATATCTTCCCTGGAAAAGATGCCAATGATAATTATTACATTGGTTTTGGACCAATGGGATATATCATACAAATCGTAGTGTAACCTAGTCATAAGCTTTGAGGAAGATATTAATTCTATTACCAAGAACACTCATGTATATTATTGCATTCAATAGATAGAAAAGGAATTGTACTATATATGATACAAATGAAAACCTATGTTTCCATAGTTAGAGATAGATAAAATATTTATGACTTTATATTTTATCATTTTTATGGATTTTATAATTTGAATAAATAAACAAACAATAATAAATAAATGAAATCTCAAAATAGGGACAATGCTTTTGTTGCAATCCTTCAAGGGATAAGTGCAACATAAAGCACACAAATACAAATGCAAACAAAAGAGTACTTAGTCATAACTTCAATGATCCAACATCATGTTATATAGTTGTAACCTCCTTAGATAAGGTTGAATCATTGTAGGTTATGAAATTGAAAAAAGAATAAATATTTTATGGTTTTAATATTTTATAATTTTTTTGGTATTTTAATATTTAAACCATTAATGATGCAAAAATATGGAAAAATCATAAGCTTTATTCATCGCACAAACATTGGACTCTACACTAAACAAACAATTTTGGGCTACATATGTAAGGTAATACTTTGATAGAGTCTACTTGCACTTTTAAAAGCAACAATTCAAAACACATATAAAATAAGGAAGGAATTACCTACCCAAGGGAGGAAGAGCTCTTCACGCAAAACCAAATGCCAAAAGCCAAAGGAAAATACTTGGAATAAAGGTCCTTTTATACAAAGCTCATCCCAAGCATTTATAGTTTTTGCAACATAATGGCAAGGGTTTGCTAGCATCCAAGCATTAATGGATGCCCATCAGTGTAGCTAAAACTTCTCAGGAGATTCTAGAAGAGGCTAGAATGTATAGGTAGGAAAACCAAGGCTCCAAGGAGATGCATTAGTGCCCCTGTAGTGAACTAACATAGGGGTTACATTGGTATAGGAAAGTCAATGTGCTCTTGATCCTAACACTACGTCTTCATTTTCTTAAATGAAAGTTGGAATATCTAGGAATATGTTAAAGCATTTTGAGGGTTTAAAAATGAAGCTAGAAAATTCCAAAGAATTCTCAAACATGCTCAAAACATAAAATTATGAACTAGAAGGTAAGAATGCAAACCAAGGATATTGAACCCTTAACTAGGAATGTAAAAAACACAAACACAAGGTACATTACACACATTCCAAATTCAAGCATACAATTGACTTGTAAAATATGACTAGATGACTCATCCATATTAGAAATCATGAGGCTCTACAACCACATAAAAATTATCCTTAATGCAAGGAATAATGAAGAGAAAATATCTCTTACAACTTAGGACTAACATCTTAACTCACAAGAAAGACTATAAGTAAATAGAGGTCAATACATACATAATTAATCTTAGAGCTACAACCTAATCATGCACTTACATATTGTGCTCTCATAACATCTCTTGCCAACTATCCATGACAAAAAACATGAAATAATCATAATATTTATTAGAAAAATGAAAAATAGTTTTTCACACTCAAATTAAAAATCCTTAATTTTTCCCATCTTTTTTCTCCTCTTATTTAGCTATTTCATAATTTGGAATGAACTAACTCAAAAGTTTCCCTAATCATACATGTCATCTTTAGCTTTAAATAGTTTTCTATTTGAAAAACCCAACTTGCAATAGAAATGTCTTTGATTCTTAGAAGAAATCTCTATTTCATGAGAGATATCTCTAATTTGGCAGAGACATCTCTAGACTATAAGAGATGTCTCACTAGAGACATCTTAATTCTTGAAGAGACATCTCCACTTCCTACAAGATGTCTCTAGCACTTAATGTAAAGACTCTACATTTAGCAAAGATGTCTCCTTGACCTCCAAGATGTCTTCACAAAGCCCAAAACCTACAAAATTCATCCTTAGGGATGAAGTAATGGGATCGAAATAGGTATTCATATACCAACTCTCCCACCGATCAAAAAGTTAACTCATGTGCATAATGGAGTAGGGATAGATGTGAGTCCTCACTCATCAAGTTTGATCTCAAAAATCCATACAACATCATCAATGGATAGATCTTACCAATTGATTAACTACTCTTACCTCTTCACTCTAGAAGTTATTGAGGTTTCTCTTTACTTAAGTACGATTCCTTTCATCTCCATTGAAGGCTTGGACTAATCAATAGCCCCCTTCAACTTACAATGTTACCCTATATGATTTTCTCATCAACCAATCCATGATAGTGTACAAGATCTAAAATATTAAATATAAAATACATACCAACATCATTGGGTAATCTAATATTACAGGCATTACCATTAATTTTGGTCTTGATTATGAAAGAATCTATCTTCTTGAATTTCAACTTAGAGAAGTTAATACATATTAATCTCTTCCTCTTCAAGTGAACCCAAACTAAAATACCAATAGTAAAATTTATTGTTTCTTACCCTCATTCCTCATCAGGACTTTTCCTTTAGCCTTCTTTTTAAGATTTTCCTTCACTTATGCATGGAGATCCCCCATCTCTTATACAAAATCAATCCTAAGAGTAGCTTCTCCCTCAAAGGTCTTCAGATTATCCATTTATTGGTGCTAGAAATCTTCATTGCTAGAATAGGGGAAATCAAAATATTTAAGTGTCAAAACTATCTTAACCTTGAATCCCAAGGGCCTTTGCAAAAATGGGATCCAAGGTGCCCTAGATGGTCTTGTTTATCACCCAAGGACTTATGGAATTTCAAATGGGAATGGTTTTAGAATTGTAAATGTAAATGGGAATGTAGATAGAAATGGCCTACTAAAAATGCCCTACTGAAAACATAGATAAAAAAGGCCTACTAAAAAAAGGAAATGGAAAAAGAAATTACAATTACAAAAATAAATGTAGAAATGGAAATGGAAACCAAAATTTTTACAACATGAACTATCCAATTTATAAAAGAAAATAAATAAAGATTGATTTCCTAGTGTATAAGTTTGTGCTAAGGGCATAGGAAGTTACTAGCTGAAGCTTGAAGACCATTGGAGAAGGCTACCTCCATGATCTTATTTCCTTCTAGTTTTGGCCTACTACAACTTTTAGTTAGTTTTCATCAAATCTGGTGCATGGGGATGGAATTTTCATTTCATGTTTAAAGTAATGAAAACTACATGAGAGTCTTTGTGCCTAGTGTAGTTCTAGTTTCTACCACCAAATGGCACCAGCTGGCAAGGGTGTAATGGATATAATGGATTTTTGATGGTTGCAAAGGGAGATGGAAATGTGATGGGGTATGCACTTTTAGCATTAATGGCAATTATGTGGGGATGTCTACACCTAGTGTAGTGCTAGTTTCTACTACCAAAAATGTAGTTGGGTTAAAAATGGATTTGATAATATGGTTATTGAAAATAGAAAAAGTGGTACTATTATCAATGGTTGTGATAATGTCAAGTTCTTGGAATGCAAAGCATTTTGAGTTGCTCTACAGGATTCCAAAAATGGCAAAATTTGGAACCCAAAAATGGTGTTAATGTTGGGCTTTTATAGGTCAAGGTTGCCAATTTTGGAACTATCATTGATTGCTTACAAATTAGCATTGATTGTCAGTTACAATGATTACTACTTCCAACATAGTCAGTTAGCTACTATTAGCATAGTTGTCATTTTTGGAAAGTCCATTATGGACTACACCTACAAAACCCATATTTTTATCATAAATAGTAAATGGATTTTTGTGAATATGGTGGTGGGGCATTTGCTATGTCAGTAGTGGTCAACGATCACCTATCAATGTAGTTATCATCTACTATCAACCTAGTTGTCATCTACTATCAGCGTAGTTGATCATCTACTACTAGCATACTTGGTCATCTATTGCCAATATAGTTGATCATCTACTACTAGCGTAGTTTGTCATTTACTGCTAGTGTAGTTGGTATTTTTAGTAAGTCCAAAATGAAACACACCCACAAAACCCATCCATTTACCATAAATAATAGATAGGCTTTTGTGACTATGTTGAAAGCCTTGGAAATGGAAAAACTGATGGCAAATGGAAAGATGGATAAAAACTACAAAAATTGTTGAACCCATTGTGGAAAGTGCTATTTATGTTGGTTGTTGTTGCCTTGGGATGACTACGCTAGTTGTTGTTTGAAGAAATGGTCATCCTAGCAATTCCAACATTGCACTTCTATCGGGTCTTGGTGGTGACTACACTGAGTATTGTAACTACTATGGCTACTGTAGCTACTATGACTATCGTAACTACTAAGTTTTTTGAAGCTATTGAGCCTACTGAAAATGGCTCCAAAGTAGTTGGGACTATACCCCTACAAAAACTCATGAAAAGGCCAATTTTAGCCATTGCCAAGAATTTTTAGCCTTCCCAAACCAAAATATAGATATTAGATATCTTTTTTCACTTCGGAAGTGAGGCAATAACAACTTTTGAAGTATTTTTTGGCCTCAAGAAGTTGAAATGTGTAAGACTATAGTTCATGTACTACATATCTTACATTTACAATGAATCTTTGCCTCAAGTTGAAAAGTGGGATTTGTAACATAAATTTTTGTGATGTTTCATCGACTCCTCTTTCTTCATGTTTGGAGGATTAACCTGAGAGGCATTGACAAAGAATACAAAACACCACTATAGGTCCATCACCAATGTCTTTTCTCCATGCTTGATTTAGTAGTATTGAATTGTGCTTAAGAGTGAAAATGATGATGAAGTGAGGCTATGATGATGAAAAGGTAATGAGGTCATGAAGAAATGGTTACAAGGGCTAACAAATATTGGTCAAATGCTTCAAATGATGTGTTTCATTTTTAGAAGTATGGTTTGCTTGGCAGATGTGTTTGAGGAACCAACACTCCATTCCAAGGTTTCTTTGGCCACTTAGCAATGTGCTTTTTCCCAAGGGTATTTTTGATGTAGTTTTCCCATTGAGTGAGCTATGTTATGCTCAATGGACTTGGGGTTTTTCCATTGAATGGGGGGGGGGGGGGGGGGTGGTTATGCTTGATGGACTTAGTTTTTTTCCACTAAATGAGATGTGCTACATTCAAGTGGGCTTGTAGGTGGAGCACAACAAAAGGATGTCATATGGCCATGATGCATTAGTGTCACCATAGTAAACTCCTTTCTTAAGCAAGTGTTGCATGCTTTCTAGCTTATTCGTAAGCCTAGCGATGAACCTATGAATAAATTGTAATCTACCTTGTAGTCCTTGAAGCTACTTGAGATCAATTGGTGCTACCAAGTTGGAGATGACCTTAATCTTATCAAGATTAGCATGTATCCTTGCTTCTAATACTACAAATCCAAGCATCTTACTAGTTTTAACACCAAAGACACACTTCTTAGGATTAAGTCTAAGTTCAAACCTAAGGCATCATTTAAGCATAAGGTCTAGGTCACTAGTCACTTTGAACTTAACACCTAAATCATCTACATAATCATTGAGCAATCCTAACATGTAGTCATTGAAGATATACATCATGGCTCTTTTATAAGTTGCTCTTACATTCTTAAGGCCAAAGGGCATCATGGTGTAGCAAAAGGTCCCCCAAGGGGTCATGAGGGTCATGCTAAGTTGGTGCTCTGGGTTGATACTAATTTTGTTGTATCCTGAGAATCCATCCATAAAAGATAAGAAGGCATGTCCAGTTGTAGTATCAATGAGTTTATCAATACTAGGCAAAGGAATGTCATTCTTAATGATTACCTTATTTATAGATACTCCCATTTTTCTTAGGGACTACCACAATGCTGGATACCTAGTCTACATAGTCAATAGCTCTAATGAAACTAGCTTGGTATAGCTTTGTGATTTCATCATGAACTTCCAAGGTAAAATCTTGTCTAATCTTGCAAACTTTCTGCTTAAATGGTCTAATGATAAGATCAAGTATGATGTTGTGCTAAACTAGCCATAGATCTAGGCTTGACATATCTTCATATAACCAAGCAAAGGCCTTATTATTATTTTGTTGGACCTTGGTGATGTCTTGAGCCTGTTGAGGTTCTAATGAGGAACTTAGTTTAAAGGTTTTCTCCTCACCGTTATGTGTTGTGATAGGAACCTTAGCCAAAAAGTCCTCAATAATGTCACTAGCCTCTAGATCAATGGTTTTAACTAGGTTTTCAAGTCACTCTAGATGTTTTTTTAATCAAGGCTATGTGGTTTAAAAAACTCTCAAGCTCAAGACCTAGATTATGAGAATTGATACATCATTCAACATTACCATGAGGCCTCCTTAGGCTTAAAGGTAAGGCAGTTTGCTCCCAGGTGTCCATACTTTAGTCTTGCATATCCACAATAAGCATATTAAGTGGCTCCTAGGTAAAAATGAGCAAAAAATGCTATAATGATATAGTAGTCATGTGAACATATGCTATTCCACTAATAAACAAAAATTAAAACAAGTTCAAGTAAGGTTATAAGAGTTAAATAATGACCAACGAGATTAAAAAAAAGGTCATAGAAGGTTAATCAAAGGTCACAACAAAGAAGATAAGGTGAACATGATAAAACATTGAGTTATATAGAGGCTATATAAAGTCAATTGATGAAAAAGAAGGTCAACAATGCAAAATAAGGCCAAAAACAAGGTTAAATCTATATGAATGGAATACATGTGACAAAGAATTGGCTAATGCTAGTCAAACATAGTTAGATTTTGCCAGTTTATGGCCTTAGTGGGCCATGGTATGGGGCTATAAGGTTTTTTGGAGAGTTTGGGCACACGCAAAGATCATTCTAGAGATGTTTCAAAGAAAAAATGGCATTTTTGTTGTGACTAGGATGGGCCCTACTCATGACTACAGTAGCCAAGCATAGTCCTACCTTCTTCCAGAGTACTTGACATTCAGGGGCACTTTTTAGGTATTAACATGATCATTTTTGAGCTTCGGGTGGTCTAAATAGCTAGCACAAGGGGGTAGGTATTAAATAATGGAAAGTTTTGGCACCATTTTAACTTTCTAGAAGGTTGAAATTCTTAGATAAAAGGGTTACTACACTAGGCTACCAAGCCTTAGCATAGTCACAATTCCTAGGGTTGAAATAGACTTAAATTCTTGGCAAGGGGCCATGGAGGTAGGATTATGATCATTCTTGGTGAATTTTGAACCATTTTGAGCTACTTACCATTGGTTTTCATCATCACAGTTTTTCTCCCAAGTGGAATACACTAGCCCATCATAGTCCCTACCTTCCTAAGAAATGGATTTTGGTAAGTATTGGAGCTTGATCAACCATCCTAATGAGCTTCTAGGGTAACTAGTGTTGCTAGAGGATTTTGAGGCAAAAAAATGCTAATTTTCATGCCTGTTTGGGCCTTGGATGGCTAGATAGCATGGGACTACACTGAGCATGAAGTTCCCAATGTAGTCAAGGATTCTTGATGAGAAAAAGATGACAAAGAATGAATTTTGGCTCATTTTCTAAGGCTCTAGGGTTTAGGCATGTTTCGACAAGGTTCTTGGTTAGCTTAGACTAAACTAGAGAGGGGGAGGAGAAATGTTGCTAAAACCATCATTGTGATCACCAAAGACCTGTGAACAAAAATAGGTAAAACTTGTAAACATTAGAACACGTTAAGATTAAAATAAAAATTATAACATAAAATAATATCAAAATTGACAATGATGACCATACACATGTAGTTAGTCTTGTAAACACAAATGAGATTACACTTAGTCTAAATTTGTCATTTTTTCAAATATTGGGCACAAAAAAACAAAGATGGACATTTTATCAAACAATTGATAAGAAAAACAGAGTTTGATAATTTAAAACCAAATTTAATATTTTTTTCAAACACTAACTAAGAAAAAACTAAGTTTGACATTTTGTCAAACAGTTGACATACATAATAGGAATAGGCATTTTCACAGACAGTTGACATAAAACAAGATTTTCATTAAAATAGGTGACCAAGATTAATAGTGTTGAGGATTATGGAGTAGAAAAATTCCAAAAATAATATCTTAGGAGCTAAGACAATAAAAAATGCTAGGAATGAGGGAAAGAAAGCAAAGAACATTGAGATTTCTTAACCTTAAGAGCCTATACACTGCCATTCTTTCCGATAGAAAACCCCCCAAAGTGCCTAATATGTTGTAGTAACAGGTAGGAAAAGGAAAATAAGCTATAGTATTGGGACCAAAGGCCAAACATGCTAACTATGAGGTCATAGAAAAATCATAAGATTGATTCCAAGCCTCAAACATTAGAACACTACCAATACTAGCTAGAAAAAACCCAAAACACTACATTCAAGCAGGAAATGGAGAAAAATGCTAGTTTCTGGTGCTAGAAAAAATCATTAAAAAATTTAAAAAATTTTCTAGGCCATAAACATTATTTAACAAGCTAGGATTGATCAAAACACTACAGATATAGGTGTAGAAAAGGTCCAAATTCACCAAATATTTCTCAAAAAAGCCTTAGTTTGGTGCAAAATGACTATTGAAAAATTATAAAAGAAATATTAACATGGCCTACAACCCTACTGCACTACATTTCCTAAGGCTAGAGCTAGAAAACCCTATCAATGCTAACAATCTAGTTACTGAAAAAATTAGAAGTGTAGATAATAAGCAAAATAGGCCAAAACATTGCATATGTAATAAGAAAACTCTAAATCTTCACTATAAAAAAATCCAATAAAAAACTAATCTCATTCCTATGATTTCTAAAAAGCCTAGGACATTCATTCGATGTAGTCAAAATTTAATAATCTTATCACACACAAGCCAAAAAAATCTAGAACATTGTTAATTTGAGCTAGAAAACAAAAGAAAATGTAGAGAAAATGGGTACTCTTCTATGGATGGGTTGGAAAGCCTCAAAAAAATCCTCTTAGCCTTCATTGCTTCTTCCATGCCTACATTCCTACTTTTCGATTCATTCTTCCCTACCATGGCTATCAGACCTTGTGTTTTCAGCTTTTGAATGTCACCAAAAGAAGCTTGAAATTCCAAGGTTTGCTTTCACAATCTAAGCACAAGAAGCAGAAAAGACTAGATTTATTTGGATACACTATAGGTGGAGTTTTATGATCCCAATCTAGCTATCACATGCTATACCAATGAAATTGAAATTGAGATTGATCTCATACGTTGGGTTTTGGTGGTGAAATCCCCTCTCTAGCTTATACATGCTAGGTATGAATTCCCAAACAAGCTAAGGACTACCCCAAACACACTAGGGTTGTAAAATTAAGATTGAAATTAGGTTTACACATTGCTTCTTGATGAGATATTTGGTTTTCCTACTTTCACATGCTACCAACATGGTCAATTTTGGTGATATTTAGGCCCCATAGATCATAGGAAAAATACCAAGGGTTTCAAATGTTGGGGGAATGAAATAAGAAGTGAAATTAATTTCATATGGTACAATCTCTGGTTAAATTAGTTTTTATTATTCCATATGCTATCCATCTAAGTTTCATATGTTTTATTAGCTTGTTTGACATAACAAGTTGTCAACACTATTTATCTAACTCCCATACTTATTTGACATAAACAAGCTACTAATTCTATCCATAAACAAGCTACCAATTCTATCCATCTAATTTCCATATGTTGTACAAGTTTTTTTGATAGCTTGTTTGATATAAACAAGCTATTAACCTAGTCCACACAATTCATACGCTACCATACAAGCCCAAACAAGTTGTTAATCCAGTTAATATTACTTAGAACTTGTCATGCTAGGTAAAACATGCTACCAACCTGGTCTAGGATGCTCATAAGTTGTTCCACTAGGCCAAATATGTTGCGAACCTAGTCCAAGATACTCATAAGATATCCCACTAGGTTAAACATGCTACTAACCTATTCCATGATGCCCACACATTGTTACATCAGATTAAACACACTAAAAATGAGGAATATTTGGTCATTTATAGCTTATTTGATCTTAAAACCCATTATTTTATTCATTTTTTGCATTTTTTTTATCAAATTATAGTCTATTTTGAATACATAGTAATTTAAATAATAAATTATTATTATTTAATATTATTTTTAACCTTATTCAACACTTTTTTACCTTTTTAAACCTTATTCTACATTATTTTACCCTACTTTAACATCATTTGGCCCTTATTTCACCTTGTTTTGCCTTTTTTTACTTTGTTTTAACCCTATTTTTCTTTATTGTGTTGTACTATTACATTCTCTTACATTATTTTAACTTTTTATTTTTGATAAAAGTATATCATGCAAATGCCACTTGATAGTTAGGTTGATATGTAGGATTGAGCTAGGAGGATGTGAGAATAATTTGGCTTACTTTTAAGCTTTGGTGGATCCTTCTAGTAATGTCAATCATTCAAATGACCTTGAATACTTAAACCTTGAACTTAAAAGTCTTTTAACCATGTAGCCTTACTACCCTAAAGTGGCTTGACTCCTCTTGAACTTGAAATTAGAAACATCATAGAATATGCCCTAATTGAAGTCCCCATTAGAACCCATGATGGTGAGAAGCAAACACTAAAATTAAGTTCCTCACTTAAAATCTCAACTTGCTCAAGAAATCACCAAGGTCCTTCAATATAGCATCAAAGCCTTTACAAGATTCTATGAGGACATCTAATATTGACTTATTTGCTTTTAGTCTTTTTCTTTTTTTTTTTCTTTTTTTTGTCTTTCTTTGCAGATCTAAACAAGAATTGTGATATTGATGGACCTTGTAGCTTATAAACAAGTGAGCTTACATCACCTTCTATCTCTTTGACATCTCAAAGCATTGTAAACTTTGTTTAAACCCACTAAAAAGGATATAGAATTCTCAAGATCTACCAATTTTAACTCATGATGGTCAAACATTTGCTTAGTACCTCATGTAATCTCTTATAATTACATGTATTCTTTGATTTGTTTTCTTATTCTCTTGAAGTTATGTTTGCAGGATGGGCCTGAAGTCATCGTGAAGGTATGACTCATCATAGTAGTAAGTTACCAGGAAATCTCAACACATGAGATTTGTCTAGCTTGTTTGATCATGATAATAGTTCTTGCCTCATATCATTCTTGTTACCCTTTTATAGTCCATAACCATATATAAAATTTGGTCTTCCTAACCTTGATAATGTTGAAAACCTATGTTTGACACTCATGTACCATGGCCATTTGACATTCTTAAAATGATCTATCAATTAGTTCACTAAATCTCTAGACACTTCATTTAGCAAGATAACAAGAGTTCAACCTTGACATCGAAACATAAATAATGATTTCAGTCCCACAAAACAAAAAAGGAAGAAAAGTCAAGAAAGCTAGGAGCTTAATGTAGCTTAAATTTAAACAAATAAATGGCTCCAAAAAATAAGAAGAAAAAAATAAAGAAGCCAAGTGGTCAAATTAGTTGAGATCAAAACATTAGTTTCCTCAAACTCAAGCCAATGTAACTAGTACCACAAGCAAGAAGTATGAAGACCTCATTAGCTAGTAAACATATCACTATGTCGTGACCATGATGTTACAAAATTTGAAATTCTTCATTAGCCTATTTAGCCATCTCCAATAGCCAATGTAGCCATTACCCCATACTAGATCACCATCATTCCATCTTGACCTTACTTCATCATTGCAAATACTCCTTGGCATGATTCGATAGCTACAAAATCAAATGTGGAAAGGAAATCATTAGTGTTGAACCTAAAGAAATGTCTCACATTCTTTGTTGATGTTTTGTAGGTCAATCCTCTAGACATCAACAAAGAGGAGCCAATGAAACACCTTAAGGAAAATTACAATTTTCTACAAGAAAGCCTTATAACCAAATTATAATTGTAATTTTGATTGGATTCAAGAGAAAAAATACATGCCTTGAAATTATTTTTAAAATTCATCTTATTACCTTGTTTTAAAAAAATTCAAAAGCATTTTAAACATGTAAAATGAAATTCATGGCCTACACTATCAGATAAGCTATAAATTTCATTAAGCTAGCATATTTGAGCCTATAATTGTTAAATATGCTACCAAAAATGTTGTGACTGAGTTCAGATTAGTCAAAAACATAGATGCAAAAAATGCTATAGTTTTGGGCCATGAAAATGACCAAAAAATGCGATGTAACTATCTAGGACACCTTGAAAAATATGATCAACAAAGTAATGACAAATTATGGTTTATAAAAACTAAGAATCTACACCTTTTTCAGGATCTTTTTTGGGAAATATTGTTAATAGAGAGACCAAGGGGACTTTTCAATCATTTGAAACTTTTGGAGTAGATTTGAGAGTCCATATACATTTTTTTCATTTTAGTGTAGATTAACATGAAAATTGAGAGCTTGTTGTAGTTTCATATGAAAGTAGATCAAATAGAGTATACACATTTAAGACTATGGGATACACATTGCCAATCTGCGAGCCAAATTTCCAACATCATTTTTACAATGACTTGTGGAACAATCAAAATTCCAAACTTTATACTTTCTCACCTTGTACTTTGCAGAGTTAATATAGAAATTTGCAATTTTTTGCCATAATTTTCATAAATTTTCTAAATTGCCTCTTTTTTCTCATAGGTCTAGTGTTGAATTTATTGTTCACTTACCTATTTCACTTATTTATCTTGGTAACAAACCCTCATAAGTCCTTAGGTGATTGGCAATACCACCTAAGATGCCTCAAATCCTTTTTGAGGATCATGAATCTTGAGATGAAACTATTTTGTGTAGATTCTATTGATTTCTAGCATCGATTTTTTACATCATTAAGTCTTTTAAGCTCCACAATTAAAAAAATGAGGGAAAAGGTACACAACCTATGACAACGTTCACTAGTACTAATCAACCATCAAACTACTTCACACATCACTATGTGCTAGTAATGCTACATGCCAATAGTGTTGAGCACTATCATGTTCTCATCATGTCATTATTTAAAATGTCTTTTTTTAAAAAAAAAAATATGGATTCTACACTATGAACCCCCTATCCCTATCATATCCCCTTCTACCAATCACTCATCAACATTACCTTCTCTCTTTGTGTGTGCTTTCCTCTCATGTCCTACCTTCATACTTTTCTCTTTTTTCCATTGTTAGTAGAAAAATCCATAAAACTCATAAATCCTCACATTATAAAATTCATCATTTTGGTTCTTCTGGGTACTATGGAGTGTCATCCCCCTCCACAGCTTGCACCCACATGCTTGAATCTACCCTTGGAAATGGTATATCTACTTTCTAAGATCACAAATCTATCATTTCCCTTCATCTTTTCTTTCTTAAAAAAAATACTAGTATTAGATTTTCTCTCTTTCAATTTTTCTCTATCCTAAGAGCCCTACATCGTGTGATGCCTATACTACCATGATTACCAATGTTTCAATATGCTATGCACATGCAACACAATGGCTAGTATGACTACTAGTAATGGAGGCCACTGTAAACTCCACTAGCATCATCCACATGCAAGCACATCTTGCACTCCTTGCTCCTTATCTTTTTTCATTGCAAAAATGATAAAAATCAATGAAAAATACAATAAAGGTAGAAAAGAAAAACTCACCTAGGTTCTAAAGGCATTACATCTTGCTTCTTCCTAGAACTCTTATCCCCACCACCATGTGTCCCCTAGTAGAACCTACTTACCCCATTGTCATGTATCCCCTTTTTCTTATCTTCATGCAATACCATTCTCCACCCTAGTAGCAAGTCTCTAAACTCTTCCTCCCTTCTCTTCCAACTTGCAAAATCCAAAATGCCAAAATATCTCTTTCTCCTCACACTTTATCTTTTATCTCTTCTATCTTCTCCTCATCTTTCCCTTAGTTTTTTCTATGTCTCCTTCACGAACGTGGGATCATACATTCCTAAGAAATACTAATGTGAAATTCATATCACTGTATTAGTCTCCTATGTAAATCATAGGCTACAATCTTGAAATTATCCAATGATATTACAACATGCCTTGGGACCCAACCTACCTTGTCCAAGTAGTTCTTGCACATGCTCAAACTCTACATTGCACATAAAGACTAACTTAAAAATCCTAAAAACATAAAAATCTTTGAAATATCTCCTCTCTCATGACTTAGAAACTTTTTCTAAATCTTGCTAGCTCTATCTCATACATTCATTTGTAAATGTTTTTAACTCTAGGATTTTTTCATGCTCCTTCCCAAGTAAACATCCTTTTCCTTATGATTGTAGATCATAGATCCCATCAACCTTTGCTAACTACACAAATCATTCACCTTGGATGGGCCCCATGGCCAACTCAATAAGCCTCTTAACAAATATTTGATCGATTTATCTCTCATAGACCTCTTAGACCCCATAGGTTCTATAATTTTGACACTCAATATTACCAAGGAATATTTAATTTCACAAGCTAATCTTCCTTTCTTGGACCATGAGCTAGTCCTCCCTCATGACCCTCTTCTAGAACTCACCATTACCAATCACAAAAATACAAAAAATAATCTTAAAATAAGGGTAAACTTATCTAAAAACATCAAGGAATCCATCATACAAACACTTAGAAAAAATGTTATCAACTTCACATAGGGCTATGATAACATGCTTGATTTAGGCCAAACTTTGGTGTAACATACCATCATTCTTAAGCAAGGTTCCAAATGAGTCAAATAAAAAGCCTAAAAAATCAAACCTAACTTAGCCTTGGCTATTAAGAAAGAGATCAAAAAGCTCTATAATTTAGGTTTCATACATCCTATAGACTATTCTTATTAGGTATCCAACATGGTCATTGTATCTAAGAAAAATGGATCCATTATAATAGGCATCAATTTTTATGATCTCAATAAGTTAACACTAAAAGATAACTTTCCATTATCCAACATTGATAAACCTATAAACATAATAGTAGGTCATGGCTTAGTTTTATGGATGGCTTTTTAAGATACAATTAAATTCAAATCAACCTTGAACATCAACATTTAACCACTTTTATGATTCCATGAGAAATGTTTTTCTACACAAAGATGTCTTTCAACTTAAAAATTTTGGAGAAACATACAAATGATCCATGATCTTCATCTTTAGTAACATGATGTTCAAAACAATTAATGATTATTTGGATGATCATGTTATTAATTTTATCATAGCAACCAATCATCCCATGGATCTAGACATAATCCTACCCCAATGCAATGAGTATAACCTCTAAATTAATCCTAAAAAGTAAACCTTTGTTTGATGTAGAAATAGGGAAAATGCTAGGATTTCTAGTTTCACCTAATGATATTGTGGTAAACCCTGATAAAGTTAAGGTAATCATGAACCTTCCACCATCTAAATATATAAAGTACATGTACATCTTACAAGGTAGACTCAAATCCATTCATCATTTCATATGTAATCTAACTAATCAATTTCATCCTCTTTATCACCTTCTTAAGAAATCAACTACCTTCAACTAGGACTTGAATTGTCAAAATGTCTTCAATGTGATCCAGGACACTCTTACCAATTCATTCTCTTTAATTCAACCTTCTTTTCTACTTCTACCTCTCTAAGTCTAATTAGTCTATTACAATCATTCTTTGCCAATGGAACAAAGATGGTATAGATCTTTCTATGTACTACATTTTTGACCTTTTTTGTAACTATGAAACATGCTACATAGATGTGAAATTTTTTTGAGCCTTATCTTTTCTATTAGGAAATGAAAACATTATTTACTAGGGGCAAAGATTCATGTCATGTATCAAAATAACATCTTATAATCTATTACTACCATTCCCTATAACAACATCTACATGATAAAATAAAAAACACTACTTACTGAGTTTGATTTATCCTATCTTGTCCAACACTCTATTAAAGCTAGGTCCCCTTACATTAGTCCCACTATTAGAGCCTTCTGTTATCACTAATCAACATTTACCTAAGAAGCCAAGTCAGAAAAAGAATTCCTATTCTAATTATAATATTGACATAAATGGATTTTAACTCATACTTACATTTTGATGGTGACCACATTGCTCAAGGTTTTAGTATAGCTTCTGTTCTTCATCACCAAGGTATGGATCCTATTTATCAAACTTATAAGTTTAATTTTTCATGTATGAATAATATAGCTAAATATAAGGTCTTAATCAAGGTTTATTTGTAGCACTCTAATTAGAAATTAAAAGACTTTTCATTTTTGATCATTCTTAATTAGTCATATATTAAGTAAATAATAAATATTCTTGCAAGGCTAAACACATTTAGCATTATCTTAACTTAGCCAAAAATTTGATTTCTCAATATGATGAATGTTTACTAACGCATATTCATCATTTAGAAAATATTCTTTCTGATGCTTTAGCTATGTTTGATTTACTCATTGACCTTACTTTTCTCAAGGATAATTTAACTCATTCAACATAAGAAACACCAATAACCTTCACAAACACATAATAGGTAGGCTTGGTTAACTTGAAGAAGATGAATAATACCGAGACATCATATAATACTTGCAAACCAAAGAAACTCCTAAACACTTATTAACATTATAAAAAACATTATTTGTAAATTCTTTCAAAACTTTTATATTGTTAAACCTAATATTTTTTTATGTATTTCTACATCAAGTGTTCTTCTACATTTTGTAAGTTATGACAAAGCATGAATAGTTTAGGAAAAAGTACATTAAAGTGTATGTGGTAGTTACTTAGGCTTAAAATCTTTCATAACTCATATTATTTTGCTTAATTATTGGTGGCCTATGATGTGTAGAGATGCCTACATAATAGTTAAAATTTGTAATACTTATCAACATCATGATCCTCTTATTGATGTTTCATCATAAGAGCTTAGGACTTTTGAAATTATGTGATCCTTTCAAAAGTGGAGGCTGGATCTCATAGATTCTATTAATTCTTTCTCTTTCATGTGTTTCCAATTTATCTTAATAGCTATAGAATATCTTATTAAGTGGATTCAAGCTATTCCTTTAAAATCTATAACTTCCAAGTACATCTGTCATTTCATCTTAGATCATATAATCACTCATTTTTATATTCTCGACACATTGTTACTAATAATGGATCTTAATTTAAGAGCAAAGAACTTGCCAAATTTTGTGAGTAATACCAAATCACCTAGTCATTTTCATCTTCATGTTACCTACAATCCAATGACCAAGACAAGTTAACTAATAAACCCCTTATCCATTTGCTCAAAACTATAGTTGATAAATACCAACAAAATTGGCATACCCAATTATCCCATGCTCTTTGTATCTATTGAACCACCTTTAAAATTATGACTTTTTCAATCCCACTCATTCTTAATTATGAATCAAAGGCTATGTTATTAATGGACCTAGATGTACCTTGTCTTCATGCAACTTTGAACAATTGATTAACAACTAAGAAGAATGACAACTTGCACTATGTTGAAATAGATATTCCTAAAGAAAATAATAAGCAAGTAGTAGTTAAGATTTAGAACCATCAAGAGGCTATGCATCATTTCCATGATTATGTTAAACTAAAGAAGATCAAGGAAGGTGACCTTTTCTTAAGGAATTTCTCTAATACCAAAACATCCAAGTTCTCCCCAAATTAACAAGATCCTTAACAATAAAGCATTGTACTTGGCAAACTTAGATGGAAATCAATACCCCAATCTTGTGAACAAAGCTTACCTTAAATGATATTACATTTGAGCCTTCAAATGTAATAATAATAATATATCTTAGATTTTCTATAACCATTTCTCTTACTTTATCTAAGTTTCATCTTTCCATTTTTTATTTCCTCCTTATCTTGATTTTTCATTTTTCCTCTCTCTCTTTCTATCTATTTTCCTCCTAGTACTTCTCTATCTTTCTTATGTAATTTCCTCTATCTCCCTTGATTTCTACTTATCCCATTCTACTAACAATTCTTCCCACAACATACTATGGTAAGGATATTTATTAGTAATCTCCCTCATGTATAAAGCAATGAGTTTTCTATCATTTTTAATTCTATATGAGGATGTCTTGAGTTTGATTGGGAGAAAAGTACTTTTATCAAATAATTAGCATACACATCATTAGAGTGTGGAATTTAGCCATGTCCTAGTTCTATGGCATAGCACCTCATATTGATGTATAAATGATGTTCCTTATTTTTTCTCATCCTTCCTCCCTCCCCCACCTTTATTTATTATTTTCTCATTTTTAAACTCTATTTTTCATCTCCTCTCTCATATTTTTCCATTTTTCCTATCTCATATCCTTTTCTCTTATTAACATATCATTCAGAATTAATTAATTTTGTTGTATTCCAATAAGGGTGTGTTGAGATCTTGAGTGGGATAAGTGTGAACATCATCATTGAGATCCCTTTGGTCATCTTATGTGTAGGATCTAGCCATGTCCCACTTCTATGACATAAAACTATTTTCGTTACTAGTGTATCATTAATATCCTATTATTCTTTCCTTGTGTTCTTTTCTCTTATTACTTTTCTTTTATAAGTTTAACATCAATCATGTATCCATTTTCTTCTTAATCGATCCTCCTTGAAAACCTTAGTATCATCCATCAAGAAGGGGTAATGTTACATCCACTTTTCAGTTCAACAAGAATCAAGACTAAGTGTAGGTTTGACATTCCTCCATTGGAGTTTAAGCATGAAATTCCTAAAGACAACATCATTGGACATATTACTAACTTCCAAAGACCTTTAAAAACCATTTGATTTCAAAACCTAGCTTATGAGCTATAAGCTTGGTGACCTTGAAAAGGTTTAGGAATCAAAATTTTTTAAACATTAGAGATTATGCGAATTATGCATTAATGTTCCTCGTTGACCACTTATGACATGTTACCTATAGCCTTAAACCATCCTATCCATGTTACCTATATCAAAACTACATTTTGGCCTCTAATTTAACCTAGCAAGGCTTCAAATAGCTAATCCAATACACTTATAGCATCACAAGATTCAAATTTGAGAATTTCAATAATTTGACCTTGGGAACTTGACAAAATAATTTTTCTAACTCTAGTACTAACATTAGCTTTAGCAGTATCATCACAATTTTCAACACCTTTGGGACTTCTCTTACCATTAACTTGTCTCATCTCTAGGCTTTTCAAGCTTTTCAATGATTAATTAACATCTATTTTGGTACTTCAAATGTTAGCTTTGGTAAGTTCAAGGGTAATTTGGGTAGTTATGACAATGATTTTTTCTATCTTATGCAAGTGACATTAACATCAACATCACCATGATGATGTCCTCACTTCTCCAAGTCATCAACTTTAACATTTAGTAGGTTTCCTTTAGCTTGCAAGCTCATTAGGATCCTAAAACCATTGTTTTGGCACATTTCAAAATTATTTTTGTCATCCTAAAGGTAAGAGAAGTTAATCTAGAAAATGTTTAAAATTTTTATAAGTATTGATAGTATTAGCATGTTGGAAAGCTGCATTTTATCATCTATCATATGTAGGCTTATCATTTGATAACATCAATAGGGATCTCAAGCTTCTCAAGATTATCTTAGTAATATTTAACATTAATTTGAGCATTAAATAAGTTCATGAAACATCAAAACTACAAAAATTTGACTAAGTATTACTAACACCATTCTTGGGACCTTTACCACACTTCCTTGACATTTCTAATTAGTGTTCAACATCATCCTCTAGCCTCATGGTCTCCACAATATCATCTCAACACCATTCAACCTTAGTTTGGGCATCAAAAGGGGTCTTGGAGGCTCAAAACTTGATACTAGATAAAACTCTAACAATTTTTCCAACAGCTAATTGTAACAGCTAAAAAAATCAGTGTTGGAGAATCAAAAATTTTGATGAAAAACAATTTAACTCTAGATCTAATGGGCCTCAGAAAGGATTCAAACCACCTCAAATGATCTTGTTGATTGATTTAGGACTTAGAAGCCTATTATTTTATTATAAAATAAAAATGAAAAATGTATGAAATAGTAGTTGAAGCATGAGATTTGAGAATAGAAAAATGAATGAAATAATGTAGCAAAATAAAGAAAACTACAACTTTGTATTAAATTCACTATGAAAACAAAGGTTTAGGGAATATAGATTGTAGGCTATAAAAACCTAAGAACATAAAAATATCTTTGATGTTTAATATAGATGATAGGGTATGTTCTATCACTGAATCTACACATGTCCTTCTTGAATCAATCTACTCTTAATGTTTGCTTATGACATGTGCCCTCTAATTTCATGATCTATAATGGTTAGGTAATGGCTATGGACTTTTAAATTTTTTTTCTATCCTAAAAGTCTCTAGTTTGATTGAAAGAAAAATGACTCAAAAGTCCTTAAAATGATGAAAAATTTTGCCTTAAATAACCTGTGAATGTTTTGATTTTTCATTGATTTGATTCCACCATGATTTTTGACAAATTTTGCAACATTTTCAAAGCTTTTGATTGCCAAAATTTGTAGCATATCATACACTAATTTTTTTGACCTTTTGGGCGTTGAAATGTAGCATATTTGGCAATTTCCACCATCCAAAACTATGTAGCCTATGAACCACCAATGGATGAAGATTTTCTTGCTAAATGTAATGGTACATTTGGGCTATTTTCATGGCACAAAATCCAATGTATATGCCACCAAAATTTTTTATTTTGCTTGCTAATTTTGGCAACATATTTACATTTTGATCCTTCACACATTGGCTTAAATAAAATTTACAGAATATGAGTTATAAAATTCATTTTATACATGAGAAATTATTTAAAAATTTGTAAGAACAAGGTCATAGGATAGGAATTTTTATGGAAAAATAGGTAATTATTTTTTCCTTTAAACTTCCATCAAATTACAATGCAAATTGTTGACTATTAGGCTTTTTTTTTTGACACATGAATTTTTCTTTGGGATGTTTCATTGGTCTATCTTTATTTATGTTTAGAGGATTGACCTGAGAAACATCAACAAAGAATGCAAAACACTACTACAAGTTCATCACAATGCTTCCTCTCCACATTTGATTCTCTAGTTATCGAACCATGCCAAGGAATACTTATGATGGTAAACTAAGATCATGATGGAATGCTATGAGTTTGGGATGAGATGAAGGCTATATTAGTTATTGGGGAATGGTTACATGGGTTAAAAAGAAATTCCAAATGTTAACATCATGGTTATGGTATGATGGTGACATGTACTAATTAAAAATATCTTCATGCTTCATGCTTGAACTACTAGTTACTTGATGATGTGTTAGAGAAACTAGCACTCCATCATTGGGCTTCTTTGGTGACTCAGCTCTTTTGTTTTAAAGTCATTGATTTGATTGACTTCAGGCTACATTAGCCTCTTGGCTTTCTTAGCAATCTGCTTCTTCCTTTTCTTTTTTTAAGGGGTAAAACCTTCATTAAGTTTCATTTCGAAGGTTGAATTTTGTTTTGTCTTCTCACTGAATGAGATGTATTATATTCAATGAACTTGATGATGAAGCATGCCAAAGGAGATGTCATATGACTATAATGCATGAATGTCGAGCATAGGTTTTCATTACTATTAGGGTAAGGAAGGTTGTACTTTGGCTATGAGGATATGGATTAGGAGGAATAAAAAAGGTGATGTGAGGTAAGCACTCTTAACATAGTTGGACAAGCTAACTAAATCTCATACATTGAAATCATGTGCTAACTCAATGCTATGATGAGTCACATCTTTGTGATGACTTCTAGCTCACCTTGTAAGCATGACTCTAAGAAAATAAGAAAACAAATCAAAGAATACATGTGATTATAAGAAATTGCATAAGGCCACATGATACAGCAAAAAGATACAAGCCATCACTGGTTACAATTAATAAAACATGAAAATATGTACTTTATTTCACAAATTTATATAGAGTTTGTAACAATGTTATCATGCCAAAAAAAAAAGGAGAGATGAGTGGTCACACAATCTCACTTGCTATAGGCTACAAAGGTCATTAGTGTCAATCATTCATCTAGGCCTGCAAACAAAGGCTATAGGAAAACAGGTTAGTGTTACATATAATAAGGTTTACGATAGGAATGGTTGATTAGATTGGTCAATTCATTCCCATTCATGTTTGCTAGTCTAAATGCTTTGTTTCCATAAGCTTTGGTGATCAAGAAAGGTGCTTTCCAATTAGTCAAGAACTCATCTACATGTTTGTGAATGGCCTTAAGAATAAGATTTCCTTCTTTGACTTTCTACCTATTTAGATCATGATGTTGTTGTTGTTTCTGCCTCTCTTGATATTGTTTGATGTTGGTCAGCATGTGTATTCACTATTCCTCTATTGAATCAAGGTTAATGATACATAGCTCTTTATTCTACTCATCATTGATGAAATCAAATAAAGCTACCCTTAAGGATGGCACCAACAATTCAAGAGATAAAATAGCTTTAGATCAATAAAAGAGGCTATATGGGGTGGCATTAGTTGTGGTCCTAAAGGTTATTCTATAGGCTCAAAGTCAATGCATGAGTCATTCATATCACTTGAGTTTGCTATTTTTTAGCATTCATTTAAGGAGATTTATGATGACTTTGTTGCTAGCTTTGGTGTGTCCATTATCTGATGGATAATATGGTGATTAGAAAAAATCTTTGATGTTTAATTATTAACAAAAGGCTTGCATTTCCTGGCTATTGAACTACGATTCACTATTCATAACTATAGTTAAGGGTATGCCAAAATAGGACACTATGTTGTCAAATATAAATTTACAAATTTTTTGGGATTTTTTTCTCAAAGGAATAACTTCAATCCACTTTGTAAAATATTTGGCTGTGGTGATGATGAAGCTATGCTTTGCAGATGAATTAGGCATTATAGATCTAATAATGTAAATTTTCATTGTTGAAATGATCACATGATCTAATTAGTATTTAACTCAATTGGTGGAACATATATTAAGTTACTATGACATTGATAGGTATCACAAGTTTTAACCTTCTATAGGCATTCATTTTCTATATAGAACCAATAGTATCCTAATCATCTAATCTTTGTAGCCATGGCTCTAGTTTTTATATGTCCCCCACATACATCCTTGTGAACTTGCTCAAGGATTATGTGAGCTTCAATTTTTTCCAAGCATACTAATAATATGCCATTATAGGACCTTTGACATAATGTGTTATTAACTATGATGACATATTATTTTGATCTTTTAGGTATAGAGTTCTTTTGAGATGCAGTTAGGTTCTATGGAGATTCACCATGCATTAGCTAAAACTTAATATCATCATACCACTCTTATTTAAGAACATTATCAATAGTGGCTATAGAGGTTCCTTCAGTGTTCTGCATGATAGGAGAAGCACAATTCTTCATCAAAGACTGTAACTTGATAAACAAATTTGGCATCACACTTAGGGATAAGGTTGCAATAACATTAGCTAAGGTGTTCTCGATTTAAGGTATGTATAACATTTTGACATACCAAAAGGTCAACAAAAAGTGCATAAATGAAAAGAAAAGAATGCTTTATTGATATGAAATAGTGTATTCAGATCTTGCTCTGAGAGTGTTCCTTGGGATTTTCTTCCTTTGGCATCCATCCCTTAGAGGAAATCCAACACTACCATCATGGCTAGGCCTATTACCAACTAGAAGGGATGGCTAGTCCACTTCCTATCTCGCTTCACCTAGCTCTCATGACTTACCTATACCAGCTTCACCACTCCATGTTGGCATGACCTCTAAGCCTGGGTATAAATGCCTTAGGTCAAACCCCCAAAGGTTACCTCAAAAGACATGTCCATTATTACAATGCACCCTTTCAAGTCTTAATTACAACCACCCTTTTGGGTCTTGTTAAGATAATAATAATACTTATTATGGAGGTACCATCTTTGTTTAATAGCATCATTTTAGAATGGGGATGTGATAATGTACCCTCCTTAGGTTTTGTTCATCCTTGAACAAGTCGACATTCACTATTTTTTTCTAGCTATAGTACTTCTATTATGATCCAATGCTCCAATAATTTGATTTTTCCTTTGAACTTGAAGTTGTTTCTTGCTTCTACAAAAAAAAATATGTGAGAAGAATATATATATTATTAATACTTAGAAGAATATATATATTATTAATACTTACTTGTATTCTATTAATAATTGCCTCATTTTTTAAGATAATGTCAAGAAGTGAATTAAAGATCTACTAACCACCAATCACTAGTCCTAACTAGGGTCACACAAAGTGCAACTCGTATTTGGTTATCCAAGTGAAGGTAGGGCAAATTCCTTATTTTCAATTTTCATTACCTTAGATATTTTACTTATCTAATTAAAATATAAATTAAACAATGAAGAAAATCATAAAATTTATCAATAAAAGTAAGAGTGAGATACTTCTTGATCTTGATCAACCTTATAAATTGATGGAAGTAATTGTAATTCTGTCATAAGTGGTATGTGATCATATGGTCTTGTTTGAGATAGCAAGGCTTAATCTTGACTCTTCTCAACTTCTTCTTTAGAAATTAATTCTAGTAATTTGGTAATTTGGAAGAATCAGAGATCATACCAAATATAATCCAAGGTCTTAATAAAGAATGTTGTTAATCCATCTTCATTAATCATAGTAGAGTAATTAGTAAACTATGGTTCTTGATGAGCACTATCCATCAACATCATCTATTCCTAAATTCTAGAATCTAATTTATCTATTGAAGACTCAAAATAAGTAGAATATGCATTGGCCAATAGAATTTCATGTTAAGTTCAACTTCCAAGGATTCTTTTACACATCCATATTTTAAGAATTGATAAAAACTAGTTTCAACTTTTGCATTGAAGTCTTCACAAAGAATAAATGGAACTAGATTAGTATAACTTAGGAATAATTTATTCTTCAAACTTTCTTCCATTTTCTTAGTCTAATATGCTCTTTGACACATTCTAACATCTGAACATGGTGGTTTGGCAATCAAATGTGTGTTAACCACACATACTCATCTTCTTGTTAATTGGATTTTTAGAATAACTACCAAGGCTACGTGATTTTTCCAAAATCTTGATTGTTCTTTCCTTTCCATCACTTGAAGTTCTAGAATTTCAAAAATCATGTTTTCTAAACTCCATTCAAATCTTTTTATTAATTCAAACTTGGCTTCTTTATAAAAGATTACACAATCATCCATGTTGTGATCTCTACAATAGGCTAATCTATATGTCTCAAAAGAAGAACTTCCACAAGAACCTTTTTTCTTGTAAATATCTCTGTATCTCATCTTTTCCAAGTCTAGTTGGAATTGGTATAGAAATTCCCATGACAAGACTTCTTGTAGGCATAAAACATCAGCATCCAAATCTTGTAATTTTTCTAAAATGCATGAATATCAATATTTGTGCAAATCCAAAGCTCATGATGGACATAGAAGATGTTATTTCTCACTCACTATGGATCTTGCAAGCACATTGTATATTGCAACTTTCATTCTCATCCTCGAATTCTCTGCTGGATCATTTCTCTTCATGGATATCATACATCTTGTTGAAATGAGACCTTAAGTCTCCATGTTATTTTGTTGTATGATTTGACTACAAGATGGATTAATATACATCTTCTTGATCATTGAATATTTTTCTATTTCATCAACTGATTCATCGACTGATAATTAACTAATACTAATACATCAACTGATTCTCCAACTAATCATCAACTAATACACCAACTAATCATCAACTAAACTAATACCGATTCTCCAACTAATTTAGTAATATTTAACTTACATTGCCTAATTTTAGTAATATATAATCACATCATCTAATTCCTAACGACCTTTCTACCTTAAGAACACTGACATTAGTAGTGTAACTAATGACATGCCATAGTGATCTTAAGTTCCCATAAAAAGTTAAATTCATTAGGCACAATTTATGATATTAGTAAATTATCAGATAACCAAATGATAAATCTAACTTTACCATTGAGTTCAGAACGGTGAAAAATATCGGAAACAACTATTCATATGTTGAGAAAGGACATCATATGCTTAAGTTATACTAAAATTAAAATTTTGAGGATGTTGAGGTATCATATTAGGTGAGTAGAAACTAATTTCTAGAGTTTCCTGAGATAGATATGACTTCACCATTAGGTCCAAAAGGAGAAAATATATAGGAAACAACTCTTCGTTTGCTAAAAAAAAAGCTTCCAAAATCAAAAGTTATGGCTTCTAGAGTCTAGAACCTTTTAGTGTGAAAAACAAGACATTTTGAGAGATCACCCATCCCACTTTAGGATGAGCTTGCTTAATTATAGAATTCTTATCTCACATGTTATTAATGTGCCAAGTTCTAATTTAAGAATTATTTTTATATGTTTTTTAAAATTTTGTATTTGACGAAAAAAAATTTCAATTTTTCATTAATTAATAGAAATTTCAAATTTTCCATTAGTTAACAAAAAATTCAAACATTCCATCGGTAGAAGGAAAAGTTTCCCATTTCTGGATAGAGGTAGGGGCAACAACAATGACTGCGATAGGCCTAGCCTATGCTTCGACTATGATGGCCTATGCTAGTTAGGCGATGGTTGGCAATGAAGGTGTATTATGTAGGAGCAGTTATGCAATGAGGCAAAAGATGGCGGTGGGCAATGTTGGGGGTGTTAAATGGGAATCCTTATGTGAGGGGCTAGTGTAGTGAAATTGATAGGGAAAAGGGGGGGTGCTACATTGGGCAATGCAACCCTCTCTAAGGTTTGCATAGCCCTCTTTGGGGCTTGCATGGTCCATTTGAGGGCTTGTGTAGCCCTTTGTGGGGCCTGCATAGCCTTTTCCTAGGCTCGCATGGTCCTTTTCAAGGCCTATGTAGCCCATCTTAGGGCTCACATAGCCTAAAATGGAGTTTACACAACAAGCACTGGGCATGCGTAGCCAATGAAATGAGCTAACCAACATTGGCATTGGAGGATGCTTGTGATTAGCAACGCTGGAGGGCACCAGGGTGCCTATGATCAATAGCGTCGCTAGTGCCAGGGGTGGCTATGATTTGTAGAATCATAGAAACTAGGGGTGATTGTGATCTATAGTGTCATCAATGCCAAGGGTGCCTATGATCTACAGTGTCATCAGTGTTCAATGAAGCTGCAGAGGGAAAACATAACAAGATGCGATGAGTAGCATGGCAGCAGATCAAGTGGTGATAGCACGTGATGACTAGGCAATGATGATGTGTAGAAGGGTGGAGAAATGTGGCACAGAAGGAACTACAAGTAGCTTGAGTGTTGCAATGGCCCTGTTAGGGCTAGCTCAACCCGTGTAAGGCCAACATGACCTATAGGGCCTTTATAGCTCCTGCTAGACCTACACGGCCCTTCCAAATTGTGTGCGGTGGGGGATTGCAGCGATGGCAGGGAAGGACTCCTAATGGTGAGAGCATGGGATTCGCAAAGCAAGATTTCATGCAACAGTGTGTTGAGGTATGGTAGTGGGTAGTTGAGTAGCGGCAGTCAAAGGAGATAAGCAAGCATAACAAAGGTTACATTGCCCTAAGGGCCAGCATAACCTTGTAAGTTGACGTGACTTGCAAGATTTTTTTTAAATATAAATTATTATTATTATTATTATTATTTATTTTTTAAAAGTGGAGGTTGGGATTTGAACCCACAACCTCCCTCTTAATTTTTTCAAAACTTTTTATTATTATTTTATTCCACCTTGCCTTGGCAATTGATGTGGTGGTTCGGCCAATGACAAGATAAAGGTTTGTGTTAGTAAATGATAATTCCAAGTTAATCGTTGGCTCTAAAATTTTGAAATTTTTTTAAAATAATAATTTAGTAATTTAATATTATTTTAATGCACATATAATGAGAAACTTTAAACATCAATATCTCCCAAACCGTAAGTCTAATCTAGACGAAATTTGTACTATTGGAATCATCTCAACAAGTACTATGCATTGAACATGGTCTTGGGGTTCAAAAATGAAGTTGAATTTTTCAATGTTTTTCAAAGTCCAACTAGCTTATTCTACCAAAATGACATTACCAAGTTGATATTTAGAAGACATGATAACTTATAAATGACTCTAAGTTACCTAGGATAATGATTTCAATTAAACAAGATCAATTTAGGTCATGGTTACTAACCTTTTTTGGGAGAGACTTAATAATGATCTCAATTAATTAATATTTATAGTATTAAGATGGGTAAGAGTTACCTGAACGTGTGTATCCTTATCTTACCAACATCTCCTACAATTGATGAAAGAACTATATCTCTTACAATTGAGGCATAATCAAATTTCATCTATCAATGATATATCTTAGATATATGGTGCATTCGGTGACGAGCAATAATTTTCCCTATGTTGTGGCTTCATGGTTCATCATTAGATTCATGTTGTAGTTAGCCCATGGTTCTAAATGGTCCTTAGACCATGGTTTGCTCCAATACCAATTGTGACATCCCATTCCTAAATATCATGGCAAACATCAAATATACATTATATTAGACATTATGCATAAGAAGACAATATACCAAATGTCAAATATATGTAACATTCAACATTATGCGTAAAGGAAATAATAGAGAAAATTCATAAAGGAAAAGAAAATAATACTTTATTGATATGAAATAGTGTATCCAAATCATGCTTTGAGAGTGTTCCTTGGGGTTTTCTTCCTTTAGCATCCATTCCTTAGAGGCAATCTAGCACTACCATCGTGGTTAGGCCTATTACTTATCAAAAGGGATGGCTAGTCCACTTCCTATCTTGCTTCACCTAGCTCTCAACTTGCCTATACCAACTCCACTACTCCATGTTGGCATGACCTCTAAGCCTGGGTATAAATGCCTTAGGTCAAACCACAAAAGGTTACCTCAAGAGACATGTCTATTATTACAATACACCCTTTTGGGTCTTTTTAAGATAATAATAACACTTGTTATGAAGAGGCATCATCTTTGTTTAGCAACATCATTTGGAAATGGGGATGTGACAACAACAAGCACTAATGGAAACAACAAGGGTAGCATTAGCTATAGTAGTGCCAACAAGAATGATATATTGGATCTACAGTGGTGTATGAGAAGCTCGGATGCAAGCTACATAGAGCTTATGTTAATTTCCACCATGGAAAATGTAAAATTAACCAACCAAAAAACCATACATAGAAGATGTCAAGCATCAATCTTATGAACTCTTTTCATCATGGGTGAATGATGGAGTGGGATGAGTGGTAGTGTATTTCATTACTATTGTAACATCAACCACTCCTACTAGTAAGAATAGCCACTCTTGTTGGAAATGGTAGCTACTTCCACTAGTAACAGCATGCTCAATCAAGAGCATTAGATATGTCATAACACACATGCATCCAACATTCTTCCACTTTCTCATAATAAGGTATGCCAAAAATACTCCAACTATGCTCATTAAGTAACTAATTCCTTTTCTATAGGAAAATCCATGATGCAATCACTTGAGGTTTCTCTTAATGCTAGGGAGCTTTATATTAGTAGCCAATTAAGGCCAACATAAAGACATCAACCTTAGAGTAGTGTAGATGCCCTAGACATATCAAAAGCACATCAATCTAGATATCTCTAATCCCTCCAAATGCCATACTTAACCTTTCATTTATAACACATGATGCAAAATATTCATGATCATATCATTACTGGAATGTAATATAACCTATCTCCTATGAATAAAGTACATAGATGTGGTCAAAATGTCATTCATTTACCCTAATGTCACTAGGCTCTAGATCAACTATTTTTCTTAGCAATGTCCTATGAGGACACATGGTTCATGACCGTAAGTAACATTCTAAAGTAGCTATCCTCAACCTTACACTCCATGATTTAGTTAAAGATTCAAAAGAGGATCTTTGTGAAATAACTATGTTGTATCCACAAGAACTCACATAGTGAGGAAACAAGGATCCATTCATTCACCTCCATACACTTGGTCAAATGGCATATGTATCATATAATGTATGCTATGGTAGAGAGTCTCAACTACAAGTGAGTATATGTCTTGCTCTCTAGTACTATATAAACCTTAATTCATATACTTATTAAGTAAATAGCCAAAGATCTTTATGTTATTGTGAAAAAGAGAATATGCATCCAGCCTTTTCTTTTAGACTAATATGAATCATTGGATCATTCATATTCAGTCTCCTTATAAATACTACATCTTGGTTGGTATACCAAGATGATACTTTAGATTTCTTATTCTTTGTACAATAATAATTAAGCATCAAAGAATGATTGTTCATGATCCAATCAAACCTAATGGCATACTCATAGGATTTATATACATGCAAAGAAAAAAATACTTACATTACATATGAAAGAGAGTGTATGTACATAAATGAAAAGTATCCTTAATACATGATATAAGAAGTGATCTCTCATACATGCAATCAAATTCTATGTAGCCCTAAGGCTTTAACATACATCATGAATACATCTCTAAAAATGGGCTTTGTTAGAGGATTTGATACCATCTAGCTTGTAAATATGGGTTGCAAGATCAGTACTTTTTTCACCTCTTCTTCTTAGAAAAAAATGTATTTTATATCAATATGTTATGTCTTGTCATGGTGCGTGGGGTCCTTCAAATATGTAAGTGCTACCATGCTATCAAAATGGATTGTCATAGGTCTTGATGCATCTACAATCATTTCAAGTGCATGAAGGAACCTCCTCAACCAAGTCACTTCTTATGTTATTGATGCATATGCAATGAACTCTACCTTTATTATGGATATGGCTACACAAGTTTGCTTCTTGCTAAGCCAAGATACGGTACAACAATTCAGTAAGAAAGCATATCCCAATGTTAATTTGTATTCTTCTAGATCACCACCCTAATTAACATCACTATAATCCACAAGTTACAAATCTAATCCTTGATAATAAAGCATGTAATCCATAGTACCCTTCAAATAGCAAAAACTCCTCTTAACTACTTTCTAATGTGTGGTTCTAGGATTTAACTGATAATGACTTACCAATCCTACTACAAAGCATATGTAAGGTTAAGTACATATCATTACATACATCAAGCATTCAACTACATTAGCATATGACATCAAATAATTTTCGTTTTGTTTATGAGATTTTTCAAACATTAATTAAGGATCATATTCTCACCTTTAGCAATGCATGTATCAATCAATTTATAGTTATATATTTTAAATCGCTTGAGAAGTTTCTTCAAGTAATGTAATGTCAAAAAAATTAGTGTTGGAAAACCAAAAAATTCCATGTAGAACAACTTAACTCCAGGATCCATGGGCCTCGAAAAGAATCCAAAGTGCCTTAAATGGTCAAGTTAATCATCTAAGAACTTAAGAAATTTGTTACCAAGAATGGGGAAATATGCATAAAAAGTGCAAAGAAAATAAGGTCAAAACAACTACAAAATTTTGTATAAAATAATGTAAAAATACTGTAAACAAAATAAGTTTGGAGAGTATAGATCAATGGGTTTTAAAACCCCAAAAATATAGAAATATCTCTTGATACTAATGCAAGAGGTAGGTTGTATTCTACGCTTGATTACACTTGTCTATCCACTTGATCTACACTACTAAGGCTATGAAAGGCTGCTAAAATTTGCAATAATTTCTCCATTCTTTGAAATAATAGGTTTAGCTCTACTACGTGATCTCTCAACTACAAGTGTGCTGCAAATTTTTATCAAAAGATCTTAAACTAATGCTTGATCTAGCATAAATAGGCTTTAGATCTGTTGTGTTGGCATTTGTTATAGTTTTGGAACATTACAAGTTGTTCTTGGACCAAAGTACAACATGTGTGCTTAAAACCCAAGTGTCCCACATTGTCCCACATGTTGCCATAGCAAGTGGAACTAACATTTGTGACATATGAATTCAAAGACCAAATTCCACATGCTACTCCAAAAGCTATCACAACATATGGGGATAAAATGTGTAGTGTGTGGGATTAAAACCCAAGTTTCACAAGTTTCCCCACAAGTTGCCACAGCATGTGGAGTTGGAATGTGTAGTGTGTGAGATAGAAAGATCAACGTTTTGTAGCATGTGGAGCATTTATCCACAAACTAGCCTAAATGGGATTTTCAGCTTGTGGAGCATTTCTAACCTCCACAAGCTAGCATAAATAGAATTTGACACTTGTGGAGCATTTTTAAGCTTCACAAGTTAGCATAAATAAAATTTGTAGCATGTGGGTTGTAAATCTCATTTTTTACATTTAAAATTATTTAAGATCCTATCAACACAAGGCCACAGGATAGGATTTTTGGTGGGAAAATAAGGAAATTATTTTTGCCTTCAAATCTCCACCAAATTACATATATATATATATATAAGCTATGAGCTTTTATTTGCAACATGAATTTTCCTTGAGGTGTTTCAGGTCAGTTTCTTATGACAAACTAAGAAGTATCCTTGAACAACTCCTTAGGATCTTTACACCAAGAATAAAATTTACTTCATCCATATTCTTCATTTTAAAGTTTAAGGACAACCATCTTTTGGCAATGATAACCATCTCTTTATCATTACTAGCTAGTAGAATATTGTTCAAATACAGGGCAAGGATAATGAACCTTTTATTAAATATCTTGACATGCACATAATGATCTTCTTTGATCATCATAAATCCATCAATAGTGACAACTTGATGGATTTGAAAGTACCATTATCTATATCATTATTTTAATCCATATATAGATCATTGAAGTTTGTAAACCTTGCACTCATAACCTTTGATTATGAACCCATGAAGTTGTATCATATAGATTTTCTCATCCAATTCTCCAAATATAAATATAGTCTTAACATTCATTTGGAAAAGTTTTAAATCGAGATGTGTAACAACAACCAAAATGAGATAAATAGAAAAAAATCTTACTATTTGTGAGAATGTTTCTTCATAATTTATATACTCTTGTTGGGTATACGCCTGTGCTACAAGGCATGCCTTATATTTCTTAATGGAACCATTGACCTTATACTTAATCTTTAAGATCCATTTATTTCTAATGACCTTGCACCAACACGAAAGGTCAACCAAGTTTTAGACATGATTGGTCCTCATAGATTCCATCTCTTCCACCATAGCATTCATCCATGCCTTATTAGCAGGTGATGAAAGAGCCTCATCATATGCATGTAGCTTACCATCATGCACATCCATCAAAAGTGCTTCCTCTTTAATCATAAAATGATGGAGAGTAATGTTTATTTGATTACTCCTATGTCATTGGGGTTCTTAAACGGTTTCCTTTTTTTGAAGATGATATATTAATGGGTAAGTTGTTCCTACTATCCCTAGAAAATTGAGAAATCTCTTTTTCAATTTCTATTGATTTGATAGTAGTGTCAAAAATTGGGATTCTCCACTTCATAAAAGATGAAATCTTTATCTATTTTCCTTTGATAATAAAAATTATTGATGTAGATAGGACATCTAATTTTCTTTTTCTTTCTTCTACTGATATTGAAGTAAATAGAATGTTTGATCTTATTTTTTCCAATGATATGTATAAGTCATTGATTGTTGATCTTACATTATGATATGTGTTTATTTAAAGTTTGGGTTACCTACTTTGTAATTGAAGTTTCTATTTACAATTAAATGATGTAATATAAAAACATAACATTGAANATCTCTCTCTCTCTCTCTCTCTCTCTCTCTCTCTCTCTCTCTCTCTCTCACATATTTCTTTTTACTTATTACGGTAGGTTGTGCTTCAATTATGTAATTTGTCCTAAATATAAGGTTATACATAAGCATGAAATGTTGCTAATTCATAAATGGATATCAAATTTTGATGCCAAATCTTATGAATATTATAAAGTTTCATGTTTTGTCAAGCTATTTAATCCTCTATTGATTTTTCAAAGAGCTAAGATGTAATTTATTAGTCTCTTTATTCTCATGGAATTTATTTCTATACCATTTGGCTCTTATGAATGCTTTTTTTATTAAAATCAATCTTCTTAACCATAAAAAGGAGTTAATAGTGTAAGCAAGAAGGATGACATACATTCAATCAATTACATATTATAATCTTTATAATTCTTGTAACTTTTATCATCATGAAAGATGTGTTTAATGTTTTTCCTTTTATGCTCAAGAAAAAATATGTTAAAATAAAAAGAAATGTATTTGAAGTTAAGGATAGTGAAAAATAATCTAAACCTAAATATACTAAAAATCAACTTAATGTTAATGATAAGAATAATCAAATGGTAATAAAAAATTCATTGATGATAAAAACTTCTATAAATATTGATCAATTATGATAAATAGTATATGATGCAAATTTTTCCTTATCTAACAAGAATATTGCTAACTCAGAGATTAAAACTAATGTTAACAAAAGGGTTATAGCTTATGGTAAAGATTTTCAATGTTAGATTAATATTAAGTGAAGCAAAGATATTGTTGTAGAAATTTTGGCACTATTTTAGTGAATCTAGATTTTTTACAAATATTGATATTTCACCACAACTTTCTAGCTTGAATCCTTTTGCTATTTTAAGTTCAGGGATGAATGTTAAAAGTAATGTAAATGTTGTTAGGATAAGGACCATCCCTCCTCCTAACAATTAATTTTCTTATATTTATTTTTCAAAGTACTAGTTGAAAGGTTGCAAGTACTACTACTTAGAGTCATGGTATGTTGATCATATAATAATACTTAAAGCTTAATCATGAGTTTTATAAGCAATAATAAATTATATTATGTATTGTAAGAACTTATTTTCATAAAAATGTGACTAATCCTAGGAATGGTCATAACTCTATATGAAAATAAAGTTTAAGTTAAGAACCTTGAGAATATATAACGGAATGGAGGAAAATCAAAAGAGTAAGAAGAAGGAAAAGATAAGTACTTAGAAATAATGGAGTTTTAGAATAATAAGTAGACTCTATCCAAGAAAGAAGAACAAACCATTCATATAAAAGTTTCTCGCAATACTTTCACCAATTATGAATATTGAGAAGATAAGGAAGTGACTTGTAAAAGAACAAAGGAGAAATGCCTTAGGCCATAGGAGTGAATGAGAGTATAAAAAATTTATTAGTTACAAAGACTTGATAAGCAAGTGATGTAGGAGATTGATGAGTGGCAAGGTACCCCTACACTCAACCATACGAAATGAGCGTGTACACATGATCCGGTCAAACTCTGCAGATGGACTAGTTGTGGCACCTAGACAGTTAGCCTTAGGTCACAGTTCGTTGTCTTCCCACCTGGACTAGTTATTAGCTTTGTCACGTATGGTTTAGTCCATATGAGGTGTATTCTATGTTACTAATTCTAATGCTACTCCTAAAGGCAGTGGAATGTAAGATTAACTAATGCTAAGCTAGGAGGAAAAGGGTAAGAAAATCTAATCTATCCTAAGTGTGACGAGCAACCGATTCCTTGATCAACCGTACACATCTTGGACTTCGTGCACGACTACCACTAGGACTACCAAGCATAGCTCCTAGGTACACTACTGGGATTACCAAGCGCAGATCCCAAATACGCCACTAGGTTACCAAGCGTAGATCCTAGCTACACCACTGGGCTACCAAGCAGTCACACTTAAATGCTCGTAATCAAGTCGTACTTGTTCCGCGTTCTAGGAGTTTAAGGGTGAGAGAGAGAAAACAATAAATAACATTAAATAAATAACGAATAAATAAATAATAAAGTGAATGCTACAATGATGAAGTAATCTCAATCTTTATTGCCGGTCATGTGCATGTCCAAGTACGGCACACTTGAATAAAGACACCGTATAATTACATTCACCACACTACGGGCAGACACGGGAAGAAAACTAACTCTGGAGGGATCAAACTACCAGAGCTTCACTACTCTAAAATTGGGATCCCAAACAAGGGAGAGCTGTGTCTTATTTATAGATATGGCGGTGAACTACGATATCACATACGCGATGGGAAGATGCGATATCGCGTACGCGATATCGCAGGGGATACGATATTATGGTGGACACGATATCGCGTACGCGATATTGCGGCCTATGTGAATCGCGTCTCATCATACCCCCACAACTGAATAAAAACTCGCCCTCGAGTTACAAGGAGAACAAGCTTCAGTGATTACACAGTGGATAGGTATGGGATTATTAACTGGAAAAATAAATGGACTAATGCCGCAGTGTGGAAAGACACAACACAGAGAAAAAATACTACAACTACAAAAATGTGGAACTCATGTAGTTCCTGGTGGTGGTGGCTCCTCCATGGGTGCTTTCCCTTTGTCACGTGCTCCAAGCTTGGAAGGTTGACGACGCTGAAGAATGGCCTGGAGCTTCTCCTCTTCAGTCCGAGGGTCCTGTGCCGTCCATGCTGATGCTCCGATGTTTGATGGAGTCGGCACCTCCCACAAATAGGGTAGTTGTAGAAACATCTGATTAGCCTTGACATACCATGCCGTGAACACTCGTCGTTCCTCTTCATAGGCTCTGGCTTTGTCTTTGTATTCGTGAAGCTCTGTTAGCCATCGAGCCAAGTCGGTTGCCACATCTTTTTATCCTTGGTAGCTTTCTTTTACCACCGTGAGTTCAGAATTTGCGACATCTAGTTTTTCAGCCAACTTCTTTCGTTCTGTAAATTCTGCTTCATATTTGGTGTGGGTGGAAGCTACCTACTGCTCAAGCTTTGACCTCGGGCACCCTACTATTAACATGGCCAGGTTGGCATATCGAAGGTTTGCCAACTCCATGTATTCAGTCAAGTCTTGGATCTGCAGGTCTCGGTTCTTAATTTCCACTTGGTGGGCGAAGGCATAAGTGTCCAATATGGTCCCCCAATCAGTGTGCTGAGCACTGATGTTGTTGATTTGAGCTTTGGCCATATGGATCTCCTTCTCCAGGATTTGTTTGTACATCCTCACCTGATCATGGAAATGCTCCTTTAGCTTCTCGTGTCATTTAGCCTCATTCTACCATGCGCTAATCTCGATGGCTGATTTTTGTCAAATAGTGCGTACCTCCTCCATTGAGAGGGTTCGATTTTCTCTGGCTACACGACTTACATCTCAGTTGACTCGAATCAACTGTTCTCGCAATTGATGAAAGTGTTCATCGAGAACATTCTTTTGTTTCTCCACAGAAGTCAACCGAAGATTATCTGCAACCAACTACTTATTCTCTTCTTGTAAGGCCCTGAGTGCCTTAAGATGTGCATGAGTTTGCGCTTGAGCTATGGAGGCATCCCAAGTGGTCATCTCCTTTTCTTCTACCACCTTCTTATTTTCTGCAATTAGTTTTGTTAATTGCTCAATTCTGAAACTTTCCAGCTAGTCTGCGGGAACAAATTGCAAAGGATCCCGCTATGCTGCTTGTAAGGCTACGAGCTGCCCTTGTAATTTCTGCACTTCAGCTTCAACATGCTCTGCCCTTACTTCATATATGACCAGCTTCCCCTTTGTGGAAATGAGGTCTGATTGAATTACTGTTACATCCTAGGGGATGTCAAACAGAGGCGTCAAAACTTGTCCTATTTGAAGCAATCTGTCCAATGCATCCTCATGTTCTGTAGGAGTCATTGAGGTTCCAGCAATAGTTTGAGCATCTCGTGCTCCTAAAAGATCTACCGATGGTACAACAGGCACGTTAAAGGACTCTTTGATGTGGTCAGTGACCACTTCAGTAGCTCCTGCGGCATCCTGGTATTGCATGACCACCGCAGTGGCCCCTTCACCAGTCTCTAACTACACTTGAAAAGATGTCGCGTTTCCAGAGATCTGTTGTGACCATTTGCTTTCCCCTCATCCTTTTTGCATTGATAACTCACCCCATGTGCGATCTACTGAAATAGTAGGCTGGTCGGCATCATCGATGACGTGGAAGAGGTTTGCGTCATCATGACTTCCCCAACTAACCGTCTCGACAATGGCCCTAAGATGGCTCATCGACGGTCTGTAGTCTTGCGGTGGCAACTAATGCTGATCTGTGCTGGGTCCTGCTTCTTCTTGTTGGCTGGGACCTGTGGCTAGAGGTTGACTAGGTCCCACAAGTTGAATCGTAGGTGATCGAGTCATCTGTTCTTCTTCTTCATCTGGTTCCAGCTCTTCGCCAGTGCTCTTTCTTAGAGTTGGTGCCTTTAATAACTCAGCATAAGAAGCATTTTGGGCTTTTCGGAGGACGTCATTTGTGTATCCCCGAATACCATCCCATCAACACAATTTCCTGATAAGGCAGGGAAAAGGCAACGCCATCTTTCCTGACTTCCGTTCTTTGAATCACCTTAGGATCTCCCTCAAATATAGATGGGGAAGGTTAGCATTAACCTTTCCCATCAACACTGCACATCCTCTTTCCGCATACGTTGATATTCTTTTCAGACCTTTTGTGGGGAAGAGGTGATAGGTTCCGATTTTGAAATAAACCCGCTCTTCCGTTGTCAGCTCACCAAAAGCTTTATCTCTGCCATAAGCCTTCTCTAATTAATCTTTTCGCACATCAAGGTCTGATCAGGTGGATAACCGAGCGACATGGGGGCTTGAATTCGGAAGGTTTAACACTTCCGAAATAACCTGTGTAGAAAAATCTACTGTCACACCACCGATGTTAACTGTGGTGCCTTTCTCCTTATTGTGCTAGAACAGGTACATTTCGCCTAAGTACCAGGCACCACACTCAGAGAGGATAGGCCATAAGGGAGACCCTTTAAGGTGATCCCTAACAGCCTTAGGAGCAAACTCTGCAAAAGATTCAAAGTTAAGTTCCACAATCACCGAAGTAATTGTGGACTTCGTATGGATAGCCTGAACACATTCCGGGAGCAACGTGAGTTGTTGTCCCAGTTCAGGCGCAGCAGCAACTCCTCCTTCTACCTTCCCGGATCGTCTGGTAGGAGGTTCTTCTTGATGGATACTGAATGAGTGCACCTCCTGTTTGGTATGTTGTCTGGCAGGACCTTGCCTTCTACCTCTCCGAGGTTGTTTCACTCTACCTTGGATAGGACCCTCCTGCTGTGAACGTTTTGGGGCCATCTGCAATCACACGGGCCAAACATTAGTAAGGTTGTTTTCAAATTCAAGTTATACCTTACTACATGCCTTTAATTAAAGATCTTATGTTATCGTGTGATCGTGCCTGAAAATTATAATGATGGATCCTATGACTTAGGTGGATTTTCATTTTAATCTCCCGGTATACTTAAGGTCATATGATTTTTGGCACAATTTTTCTAGGTGTTAGTATTAATTACCCTAATTGATGTCCTTTGGGCGATGACAAATTTCAAAAAAGTTAGGCACTTTTTGGCAAGTGTCTCTCCCCTAAGACTAAACTGAACACTCCGAGTTCAAGTAGGTTCAAACGGAATTAAAATTGGAGTACCAGCGCGCAAGATATAAGTGGAAAAGTAAGGGTCACGCAATCGCAAGTCACAGAGAAAAAATTCAAAAATTCCCCCTGCGTAAATGGCCAAATGATGCTAAGTGTTGCGGTGGGGGTTCCTATTTATAGGTAAATAGGACACGATATCATGTATGGTACATCGTGTACGCAATATGACGTGGGACGCGATATCGCGTACGCGATAGCTCGTCCCAACTAAGGTGAGACACATGAAAAAGACCGAATTTGTAATGATTTTCTCGAAATTAATGGTGTAAATTGAGAACATTGTCAAGTATTAATATATTCAAGGGTAATTACATGAATTCGAGAGGCACTTTGAATGATAATGATGTGAATTTAGCAGTGAAAAATTTGGCGGTTATGGAGAAAAGGGAATGTAATGGTACATTGGAACGTTAAAATTTTGAGGGATAATAATAGGGAAAGAAATTTATGAAAATTAAGTTGAGGGTGAGAAATTGTGTGTTCTAGCTAGAGAATTAATGAAGATTACAACAAAATTACACAAGTGGATCCTCCCCAAAGCAGGTTTCAACCTATTATGCCCTTGTGTAACCACGCTTAAAGTGTTCGTGGGCACTAGAAGCGTTAAATGTAATCTACACTAACTCCACAAAATACACGCATGTAAATATCACCGAATTGAGATGAAAATTCTATGTTACATGGGACATGAGCTACAATTACACGAACAGTGAAATGAGACGAAGTGTAGAAAGGGATCGTAGAGATCGAGACATGAGGTGATTGACCCAGGGCACAATGAATCCTATGTGTAAAGCATGATTAAGGTGTCATTAACCCATCATTCCAAGGTCAGGACCAAGTCCATCCTTCTAATCAGTGACATTGCATTGCTTCATCCCATGGTGAATAACTATGAGAGTACCAAAACAACAAGGCGTATGATCACTTGGCATTTAGTACAAGGGAGGAGTGATTTTTGTTTTATGGCACTTATTTTTCTTTTCTTCTTCTTCTTTTTTCACTTTACTGAATCCAGAAAAGCCGCCAACCTTCGGGCATGGGTGCATGTCTTTCCAGTGGGACCCCCTAGAACAGTTTTTGAATTTTAAGTGCCCTTTTGATTACTCTTACTCCCATTTTTCATTAGATTTACAAGGATCTTAGTACAACCATATTGCATGATAACTCCCACAGATGTCACCAAAGAGAATCCGCAAGTCCCCTTGATGTTACACCCTAATCATTCNCTCAACCAACGATCCACATGAGTGTTTTATTCGTAGATGAGATTACTTACACAAACATGAAAATACAAACACACAAAAAGGACAAAAAGATAAAAAGATAAAACAAAAAGTTGAAAAATGAAAAACTGGAAAACAAAAAGTTGTAAAATCAAAGAAAATGAAAAATATTTATTAATCATGCTTGTTATTGAAATGGGGGATGTCCTCCATAACTAAATGGTTGAGTATGGCAAGGATTAATAAATGGAAAATGAGGATCCTTGCATATTGGAAATATTGAAACTGGTCCATACTTATCACCTTGGATTTCACACACTTTATAATAAACACAGTGGGCACTTCATACGATGTAGTTCCCAGATAACGAGTTGACCCACTATGATGTTTAGGACCGTTAGATGGTATGCAAGGATTGGGCTGATGCCTCCCATGGTTGTGTTCATTGGGCCTTGTGGTTGTTGGAGTGTAAGTTGGTGGCTCTGATGAAGTTACATGAGGCGTTGGGTTCAAAGGTAAGGGTGCACCACATTGTTGAACTTGTGCTGGGTTGGAAGATGCAGTGGCCTCAGAGTTATTTTGTCCCTTCCTACGGCCGTGTTTAAAGAAAGGACACTTTTGATGATGAGGAGGCTCTTCACTGCTATTAGTAGCAGTAACACAAGTGTTGTTCGTGGGTTGCGGTGGTACAAACACCTTAGGAACAGTTGGTGGCATTGTGGAAGGAGGGAAAGGATGAGAATATTGAAAGTTAGGAGGAGTATAAGGTGCATAAGGTGGTGGTTGTGTTGGAGGTATGGGCTGATGGTATTGTGGAGAATAGTACTCTGGTGAGATAAAGTGTGGCAGCCTAGATGGAAAAATAGGATGTTGAACGTGATAAGCATTTGAATTCAAAAAATATGAAGGGTGACTCCAGTCTAAGGGTGGATTCCCCCACGACTGGGATTGTTGCCACTATGATCGAACACAGTATCTTTGTACGAACTCTGGATGTAATGTGTTTCCCCAATGCTCATGTAGATGTAACAATATTGGGCATTGGCCCTTGGGGTGATCGTACAGGCATATGTTGCATTCATACATATGATTAGCAATTGAGCGCTTATGCCCTTTGTTCTTTTTCTCCAAATGCCTATTATTTTGTCCTGCCTCTTAGGTTGTTAAAACTCTATCTCCAATGATGTTGATATATTCTTCATACTTTTGATTCATCCATTTCAACATCTTATTGATCTTTTCCTCGGCTTCTTCTAATGATTGTTGTATTGGCAAAGATGATGTTTCCACCTTGAGATTTGTTGATTTCTCCTTGTTATGATCATGGATCTTTGTTGAGTTGAAATTTTGGTCCCGTTGATGTTTTTCAACACTCTCCCATGTAGCTATTTCTCCTTCTTCTTTTGCTACCCGCTTAATAAGCTCTTGGATTTGATGGGTTCGTAGGTTGTATAGTTGACCTTGGGCATACGTTCCTAAGGTCTCTCTGGTTTCATTACGTAGCCCATCAATGATATGGTACATTAGCCTTTCCTCGGAAAACCCATGGCCTGGACAGTTGTTTAATAGTGAATAATATCTTTCTAGGGTCATGTCCAAGGGTTCATGTTTTTCTTGTTTCCA
>MNCI01003660.1:32519-50848 GCA_015680685.1 Gnetum montanum | reverse complement strand
AAGTCGTACTCGTTCCGCATTCTAGGAGTTTAAGGGTGAGAGAGAGAAAACAGTAAATAACATTAAATAAATAACAAATAAATAAATAACAAAGTGAATGCTGCAATGATGAAGTAATCTCGATCTTTATTGCTGGTCATGTGTGTGTCCAAGTACGGCACACTCGAATAAAGACACCGTACAATTACATTCACCACATCGCGGGCAGACACGGGAAGAAAACTAACTCTAGAGGGATCAAACTACCAGAGCTTCACTACTCTAAAACTGGGATCCCGAACAAGGGAGAGCCGCATCTTATTTATAGATATGGCAGCGGACTATGATATCACGTATGCGATATCGTAGGGAAGATGCGATATCGTGACGGACGCAATATCGCGTACGCAATATCACGGCCTATGCGAATCGCGTCTCATCAGAGATACATGCGATCCTCGTAGCATAGGATTCAATTTCTTAAAGAAGAATTAAAGATCTCAGTTAAGACATATGTAGCCTAGTCTAATTTCTTAAAAAATAAGTAGTAGTCATTTGGAAGGTTATGATAGAAAAGAAGCGTAAGGCTTACAAAGAAGTATTTCATAAACCCCAATGAAGCTAAGGCTAACATGACTTAGCAAAGTGCAAGAAAAGTTAATATTATTAAGCTCATAAGAAACTTAACAAAGCATAGTTGTCATCATCATCATTTTAACCTTGTTTGAACAAAATAGGGTTGGCTACATGAGTTCTTTTTCATCATTTGCCTCTGTGAAGAGCTAGATTTTTATTTATTTGTAGTTTCTTCAAATTAGCTTTGATCATTTTTTTTTCATGTTTTTGTTGGTCTTTTTTTTTTATGGCTTTCTTAGAATAGTGATATAGCAACCTTTGCTTATAGGCTCATTGTTTGATCTTCTTTGCACATGTCCAAACCATCTAGGTTGCCATTTTTATAGCTTATCTGAAATAGAAGACACTCTAAGTCTTTCTCTGATGTTTGTATTATGTGGTTTCTCTCCTAGTAACATTTAACATGCATTGAACCATTTGCATTTCTGCCACACTAATTTATTATTCATGCCACTTTTGTACTACCCAACATTTAACAGCATATATGATAGCAAGTTTAATTATTGTCTTGTAAAATTTTCTCTTTAATTTTTTTGGTATTCTTTTATCACATAGCACACCACTAGCTTATCTCCATTTTAACCACCCTAACTTAATTCTATTTCTGATATCTTTATCAATGTCATGATTTGACTAGACGACTGATCCTAGGCAGCAAAATTATTTGTAGTGAGAGACTTTTTTACCTTGAATAGTCACTTTTATTTCACCACTATTTATGCTTAACAAAGCATAGTAATTAAAGAAAATAAGTTAGCAAAGAAGACAATTTATAATACTAAAGTTTACAAGTAATGACTATAGAAAATGAAGTTAATTAAGAAACCTTACAAATGAGATTTGTGGAGAATATGTATGTGATAAAACTAATAAGTTTATAATATAAAGATTAAGAATATTATCAGAACACTAATATTGATAATTAGAGTTTTTGAAGAGCATAAAAACATACCTACCTTTAACATGATAAAGTGTTCATTTCTCAAGTTATAAGAATTGGGTTTGAGGTTAGTTGTACTTATTTGAAAGAAGTTAGGCTTTCACTCATCCATTGACCCTCCAAAATACTACATTAAGAGGATAAATATTGAATTATAGATGATAATCCTTTATTAGTTTAAAAGTTGTGCACTTGAATTGATATCCTGAAATTAAAAAGTTTTTCTTTCCATATTATTTTCAATGTTTCTTATCTCAATACATGGAATGTTTTTCTTATTATTAATACCCTTTCCCACTCCTCTTGATCAGCGAGTATGTTACCAGCACTCGTGCATGCATGTAGCCAAAGTCAAAAAAGAATATTTATTACCAAGTGATGAAGGCGGAATGACTGACCAAATGGACGGGCGAACAGTGTTTCTTGGGGGGTAGGGGAGGGGAGCGGAAGGAATCGACAAGTTTGTCCGCAACGCCACCGTCTTTGCGCACCCGTGGATGTCTCTGTTACCACACAACGGAGATTCGCGATTCCGGACAAATTTTCACCGGACTCGGGAGCGCGTACAGAAGCGCAGTAAATTCGAAATGGGTACGTATTTCATAATTTTCAATGAAATTTTGTCTGGATTTGTACTTATACATTCAAATGGTCGCCTTGCCTTGCCTCGTATTGTTCTTGCCTTTTTAGTGATGTCTGCATTTTGCATTAAAATCTTACCTATCTTCTCCTGTTCTGAATCATACCAAAAATTTCATTTCATTGTTAAGTGGCAAGCAAGCAATCAAGATTCATGGCATTGGCATGAGACGGATCACAGAAAACAAGGAGGTACGAATAAATAAACAAACACTATGGTAACCGAAGGCCGAAGGCGCAAGTATGGATCATACAGAAATCAAGTTTTGGACGGGGCGTGCGAGGAAAACATTGCATTTACATGGATTCGCCTGCCTTTGGGAGCGTCAAAGGTTCCGCCATGACTCACACATTACGCGTGTTTATTGTTCATTGCTGGTTTTTGCTCTTTTTCTCGTATCTCCGCTGAAAAAAGAAAAAACAAAACGGGGTCATCGTCATGGGTCATGAGTCATGAACGTGATGACGGATGGATGCTTGTTCAACTATTTTAAAAATCTGTTTGCTTATAAAGCAACGAATGCCACCAGCACATGGCCAATGGCCATATGCAAGCTCATGGTGCTCTGTTTTTACTTTCCCCTTCATCATGATTAGTGCCGATTTTTCAGCATCTGCAACGTTTTTGATCATTGTAGGTGAGGTGAGTTCCTGGCTGTGCCTAGTTTAGTTAAGTTGTGTCTCTTTTAATGCGGTCATCTTCAATGTGGCCCTATGGCGCTACTCATAGTCCCTATGGTGCTACTCACACGTAATTGTTGAACAAAAGTATTATTAGACCTGATTTGTTATAAATTTGGTTGAGGCTTGAGGCTTGATTTCATTTTTGGAAATATTGTATTGTGTAACAAAGGGGTTTCATTTTATTGCTGTCATTTTGGTTGTTGCAGAAATTATATGTTTAGCCAGATCATGAGTTGGACCAATTTGGAAACATTGGGCAATTTACTTTATACCCACTATTTCGTTTGGTTTTTGGTTTCTAGTCTTATTCTATTGGTAGCCATGATTGGGGCTATAGTACTTACTATGCATAGGACTACTAGGGTGAAGAGACAGGACGTCTTCCGACAAAATGCTATTGATTTCAAGAGGGCTAAAATGAGGAGGACGATAGACCAATTATTTGAAAGGTACATGGGCGGGCCCGGAATGACTATGCATAACGACAGACCAATTATTTGAAAGGTACATGCGTGGGCCGGAATGACTATGCATATGAACCGGAATGACTATGCATATGAACGTATGCTAGCCTTTCGCTTCCACAAATCAGATTCTTTTGGAGATAAGCTTATAAAGCACAAGCAAAAACGACCGGCTGACGACCTCACCTCAGAACTGGGCGGGCAGGGCAATGAAAAGAGGAGACGACATGGGCGATAACAGTGGTAGAAACAGCGACCAAGGTGCACATGTGGTAGTTGTGGCGTATCCGGCGCAGGGCCACATCAACCCCGTACTGCGCTTTGCGCGGATGCTGAAGGCTGCCGCTGAATCTGCCGTGGACGTGCGCTTGAGCTTGAGCGTGAGCGTCGTCACCGCGGAGCACGCGCTGCGAAGGATTCAAAAGGTGGATCACGCCAGGGAGTCGGGCATGCATGCCTTCGCCGATGGTGTGCCACCGGAGNGGATCACGCCAGGGAGTCGGGCATGCATGCCTTCGCCGATGGTGTGCCACCGGATTTCGACGACTGGGCTGACATCCACTACGTCCGTCACAGCATGTGCCAGCACGGTCCGCCGTCGCTGCGAGCGCTGCTGCTACAGAAGCTGCGTCCACGCGTCACCTTCATCGTCTACGACACTTTTCTGGAGTGGGTGGCCCCGCTGGCGCAACAGTTGCACCTGCCTTGCGCTACTCTCTGGACGCAGTCTTGCGCCGTGCTCTACGCCCAAGCCCAAGCCCTGGCGCACCCTGACTCCGACTTTCAGGCCTTGGCGGCCGCCGCCCTCTCCGGGCCGCTCGAAAGCACTGAGCTCGGCGTGCCGGACCTGCCGTCGTTTCTGCAGCCGGCGGAGCGCTGGGGTTACTACGAGAGCTGGTTCCTGGAGCAGGTCGCGGCGCTGGCCGCCGCAGCACAAACACAAACACTGCGCTGGGTGCTCGGCAGTTCCTTCACTGAGCTGGAGCCGCAACACTCGCGGCTGCTCGCGGAGGTGATGCCGGTGCCGTTTGCAACGGTGGGGCCGCTCATGCCGTGCGGTGAAGAGGACGAGGACGAGGACGAGGCTGAGGGGGCGGCGCAGATGTGGCCGACGGCGAGTGCGGAGTGTAAGGCGTGGCTGGGGCGGCAGCGGCGGGGCAGCGTGGTGTATGTATCGCTCGGAAGCATGACGGCCGTGGGCGAGGAGCAGGCACGGGAAGTTACACGCGCTCTGCGGGAGAGCGAGGTGCCGTTCCTGTGGTCCGCACGGGCGGCGTCCACGGCGGAGGCGGAGGCGCTGGCGGAGGCGGCGGAGTCGGGATTGGGAATTGTGGTTCCGTGGGCGCCTCAAGCGGCCATTCTTAGGCACCCGGCAGTGGGAGCCTTAGTGAGCCACTGTGGGTGGAACTCCACGCTGGAGGCTGTGGCTGCTGGCGTGCCCATGGTGTGCGTTCCCCAGTTTGCCGATCAGCCTACGAACGCCGCCTTTGTCTCCCGCGTCTGGCGCAATGGCGTCGTTGTGTCTCGGCAGCCTCCGCATGAAGAGCAAGGCCTTTTTGTTCCTGGTGGGCGGGGCCGTGGGCGTGGGCGTGGGCGTGGGCGTCTCCTGGGTCCGCCAGGCGTCGTTCCTGCCAAAGAGTTTGTGCGGTGCTTACGCATGGTGTTGGGCGGCCACGGTGATGGCGAGTGCATCCGACGCAACGCTGCAGATGTGCAGGCTGCGGCAAACGCCGCTGTGACACCTCCCGTGGGGTCTTCATGGAGCAACCTGGTTGGCTTTGTGTCGCAAGTCGCATCCTTATCCACGTCTGTTTCACCCACTGCATGACATGACAGATTGCTTTGGAAATCCCCCTCGTGCAGGTGGAAATTTGACTTAGGCACCGAATATGTATACATCCAGGCTTTAGCGCTTTGAAATTCCAGCTACCCTCGCTGTCACATCAGAGCAGCTCCACTGCGGAAGCTCTCCCACCACTACGGCACTCTTTCTTTGGCATTTAAATTCATAAAATGTCTTTTCTATTTTATTATTTTCATATTTTCTTAGAGAAAATGTGATTATTTCCCCGGAGATTTCCATGTTTTCTCAGATGTACAAATTTAAAGTAAAAGAAAGTCTCTTTCAAGTTGGAAATTTTGGATAGGAAGCCCCGTGTCAAATTTCGAGTCGACCACGGCGCACTACTAAGCACCATTTACCCTTCCATTTTCATTTATTCGGAACGAAACTGAAAGTAAAGCTTTATTATCTGAGAATACTCATTCGACCTTTTGCGAATATATTATTGTGTATGATAAATAAAAATAGGTTTTGCAATTTGGTTTATATTAATGGGGCAGCAAAAATAAAACATACAAGTCTTTGGCTATAGCATTATAATATTGTTTCAAATAGGTAGTCATAGAACAAAGCACATGCAATTCATCTTCAAGAGCGCCTAACTTGCACAACCTATATGTGAGCTCTTTTTAGAGAAGTTGAATCCATCTTTCATTTTCAATTTTAAGATGATGCAAATTTAAGCAAAGCTTGCTAATGGCATCCTCATACTCAATTACAATAGTAGTTGAGAGATCACGAGTTTCTACATCTAGTTTATTATATCTATTTTAATGTAAATAAAATTGTTTTTTACCTTTTACATTAGACCATGGCTATATTAAAGCTGCCTACTTCACTAGTTGTTGAATTGTACTTCTTCTTCAAAGATATTTTATTTTCTCAACCATTGCATTCTTTTTAAATACTGATTGCAATCTCATGAATCCTTAAGAAGTGCTTTAAAGAATTTCTCTTGCTTTGAGATATGCAAGTTATGAGTGTATGTAAGGGGGTGGGATGTCAAACCCCAAAAAATGAATACATTTTAAAAATTAGATCTAAAGTACAAAAGTGGAGAAGCAAAGGAGAAACTCCAAAACAACAAAAAGGAAAGGCCCAATAGTTATGGGGATGCATTTTTGAGTTTTCATCCTTACAATTAATCTTGAAAAACCTCCCCTCTAGGGTAGCAATCTTGAAGGCCATTTAATTTGGCTCTCTCTCACATGCCTGGTTGGTATGTAAACAGCTTCCTAAATATTGATCATCCTTCGGGATTTCATAAGGGGTTCATCTTCATGATTGGGTTCATATGCTCTATTGTAGCTATGACCCCTTCTATGCTCATGCCTCTCTTGATCCTCTCTTTTGTCTCTTAATCTTCTTTGTTCATATTCTTCATCTTCTAAATTAGAGTACCTTGAATATCAATCATGATGACCATGAGTTTGCCTTTCTTCCCTATCAGAGTGTTGGTATTTGTTGTCTTTTATTAAAGTCCTCTGATGATTACAATGAGGCTTTAAAGGTAGCAGGAGAACAATGTCAGCTGGTTCTCCTTTCATGACTCTTGTATGTTTCTTTGTAAGATTTAGAAGAAACCTTTGTCTTAGAGTCCCACTTGTATCTTGAGTCACTAGCCTTCCCCTTGTGTGTCTCTATTAGAGTAGAATGAAGTTGGCCTTTGACAAATTCTTCTAGTTTGATGATAAGTGTTTTTGACAGCTCCTCGTGGTTCTAGTGGATTTGTTTTGAAATGAATTAATCAGCATCAAGTTCTCCTATGACAACAAAAGTGTTAGTTTACTTCCTTTTGCTATGTATATGTTTGATCTTCATGGCAACATCTCTTCTCATCTACTCCTTTGTGAGTTCATAGGGTCTAGTCATGTATTGAGTCACATTATATCCTTCCTGAATTTGGTCCAAATGCATTCCTCTTAGAGAAGTTTGTAGCATGTTTAGTGCTGCACATTCTCGAGGTAGGACTATGTTGCTTTGGATGTCTCTCCACCTCATTTGCTTGTCTTGATGGACATGTATTTTGTCAAGTTTTCAATCTACTAGTTTTTATTCTTTATCTTGATTTAGTGGACATGGGCTAGGCTATCTAGGATGGGCTACTAGTCTAGTGTTTAGGCTATGATGGAAGAGATGATGAAGTACATGGAGCTTACCAATCTCCATTATGCAAATTTGGCAATGCTAACTATCAACCACGGTCCAAATTGGAGAAACAAGTGGCTAGTTCGTACTTGTTGTACAAAGTAGAGTTCAAGCATCACAAAGACACCAAGCAAAAGCTTGAGATTGCCAATGTCAAACTCGAGGTTCTTAAGGCAAAGTCCACTAATCAATGATCAATTGTTGAGACCTTGGCCAAGCAAATGAATGACTACTAGGAGTTACTTAAATAGTTCATTGCCTGGTTCATGAATGTGAAGGATTTGTTCTTTTTAATGCCTTGTCTATGGGATATCCCCATTTTAGCCCCATTTGTGAAGTTGTGTGGATTGTTAATGATCCCTAGAGTAAGAAAGAGAAGATGAAGGCATTGTTGGACATCATTCACCTTCTGCTAGAAGTTGTAATTGTCGTAGGACAACCAGAACCACCTCAACTACCACATGCACCCGAAGCAAGAGAAGGCCCTTTAGAGCCTTAGGAGCCTCCACCACCTAGGACGATTTTATCTTCCCCAACGTCTTTGTGCCATCTAAGGAATTGTATTTGTCATTTTGTCCTAGTGTTCAATTTTGTTGTTATGGACATCAAAATTTTTCTAATCATTGTAAAGTTGTACACTCAAGCATTTAGTTTTTGTTGTGTAGTTTGTGTTTGTTTTTTTATGTTAATAATCCCATAACTTCCCAAATTTTGTAAAGAACTTGATGACGAGTTTTCATTTAGTCATGGGAGTATCATGAAGCATCATGGTTTGGCCACGTCAACGGGATGCCTACTAATTGTAAGGATGAAAAACCAATTAATCTTAAAAATTGGTTTTCACTTCCTACTAAAAGCTTCCTGTTAATAAAAAAGAAAACTACATAGAGAAACATTTAGGAATTCATCTAAAGCATGAATTGTTGAATGATGTTACCTTAAACTAACAAAGGAAGAAAATTAGTTGGAGAATATTTGTAAAAAGCCATATCACATTGAAACTTCTAGATGGCATAAAGAATAAGAGGACAAGAGCAACAACAACTATGAAGTAGAAATCTTTGAAGATGAGGAGTGTCATCAAACAAAACTTTATCTAATCCTAGTTGAAAACCATGTAAATATTTGCTACACCAAGTCTAAGAGCTACAAGCAAGGGGACAAGTAAAAGAAAAAAAACAATAGATGAATGTATCTTCCATGTTGTAGATAGGACATCTTAGGTATAAACACTCAAATGAGAGCATCACATACCAATTGGTAAATTTTGATGAATTAAGTACAACAAAAAATGTCTAATTTTTAAAGGAATAGTGGCAATCCATATTTTCTAAATTCACTATTTTCATAATTGAACATTGTGATTAGCTTTCCAAAGATAATTGAATCTTTGCCAAATATCAATATTAGAACTACTAAGAGTATTACATAATCTTGGGCCAATATGGAAAAACATGATATCCATTAATCCAAGAAAAATCAAGGAAACCATTATGAGAATCTTGAATAGCTACACTTCTATGCAAACTATCCAACAAATCAAAAAATATAGAGTTTTTAGAAAGGTTAATGTCATAGAGACTTTAACACTCAGATCGAGTAATCTAATGATTATGCATGTAAAGAGATGAAAGGGAGAAAATGCCAAGCTTGCATCATATACCACAAAGGTGCAGATGCTTAATAGCCCATGGTTCATTATTAATTATAAGCCACCAAGGAGAAAGCTTATCAAGCATAGAGGTAGAAATAGTAATATTATTAAAGTTCAAAAAATCATTGATAAAACTCTAAGCCTTCCAAACATACTTTATGACAATAGAACCTAAGATAGTAATGCCTTTTAGAAAAAACGATTTAATTAAAAAAAATGAGTATCTCTCCAATGACCACTACCTCTAGGCTTACCTATTTGAATGTGCTTATGAAAAAGAAGCTTTCAAGGCTCTCTATTAGACAAGCATTTAACCACCCACTTGGCATATAAAATAATACCTTGCTTATAATAATTCATCAGTCCTAATCCACTATCATCTTTATAAAAAGTGCAAAGGTCCCATACAATATGACAAAATCCTTTCCTAGAATGACTACTATAAAGAAAATTTCTTACAAGCTAATTAATATGATGATATGTAGAAATACTAGGATTCCAACATCAAGAATAATACACATGTGTAGCATGAATGATATGCTTACAAATAATAAAATTACTAGTCATTTAAAGTTTCTTCTTCTTTCACTTAATAAGCTTTTGTTCAATTTTCTTCATTACAACATTCCCTAAAGTTTTTAAAGATCCACCAAGAAAAAGGGAATGCCTAACAATATGAAAATATTTGACTATTCTAAGAAATGTCAAGATTTATACAAAGCCCATTCCTGAACCCTTTTATTGCAAAAGATAGAAGATCTAGACTAATTAATGTGATAGCCTAAAAATTTGTAATATTGATCAACACAATAAAAGAGATGATGTGCAATAGCTTTGTTATTTTTTATCATAAAAGAGTCATAATAAATGAATATTTAATAAAGTAGGAATGTTGCTTTTAATAAAGATGCCTTGTGGCAAATTATATTCATGGTAACTCTGTATACCATGATATAAAAAATTTGCAGCAAGGATGGAGAAATAAGGAGCAAGAGGGCAACCTTGCCTAACTAAGCATTCAAGCTTGAAGCTCTTAGTAATGCCAACAGTTGTAGCTACAAGTGTATTAGCATATGCAAAATGAGTCTCCACCATCCTAATAAATTTTTCATTAAAACCATATTTGTGAAGACAAGCAATCATAAATTGACATTCAATTCTATTGTATGCTTTAGCGTAATCAAGCTTCAAATAAGCAATGTCTTGATTGGAATCTTCAACCCACTACATACCCTTCCAAGCTGTCATAACATTTTCTAGAATATATCTACCTTTAACAAAGCTAGTTTGCACTAGAGTAATTAACTGAGGAATAATTGGTTTCAATCTTGTAGAAAGACATTTAGTTAAGATTTTATAAATAGAATTTACAAGAGTGATAGGGTGCCAATTACCAATGTGAGAAAGATAACCATCCTTAGGAATAAGTTTAATGATTCATTTATTCAACTCTTGACTAATAGAATGTTGTTCAATGGCTTCAATAAAAATGCAATATAGGTCCATATTAACAACATCCGAATGATTTTTAAAAAATTCAATGGAAATTCCATCAAAACATGGAGCTTTATCATTGGACAAGCTAAACACTAAATCTTTAATTTTAGTAAGAGAGATATCTTGTTCAAGAAGATAGTTGTGATTGTTATGAATAATATTAGGTAAATGATCACAATTGGAAAAAAACTTCACATGATCAAAACCCTTTGAGACAAATACACATTAAAAATGTCTTTTAAGAAAACCATTGATAATAAGAGAATTAGAACTAATTTGACCATCAACTTCTATGAAGTTAATAATAGGAAAATTACATTTACCTTTTAGGAATTTAAAAAATTATTTTCATGGTTCTTCCTCTACTTTCAACTAGTTGAGACAAATCTTGATGAGAGAACTCCTAGCATTATGCATATCCCATTTTTTTTAATGACTAAACATAAGCAAGTCATTGTTGAAGATTAATATTAAAGGGATCATTATGTAAAGAAGTATTGATTTGTTGAATTTCATCATGAATTTTTTTCTCAATCTTCCTTTGTCTCTTAGCATATTACTTGACTAATGGAAAAAATTATGAATGATATATAGTATGCAACTATTAATCAATCCAACCTAATTTACCAAGGGGTCTCATTTTTGCATTCTAGAGAGATGTAAAAATATCTTTTTTAGAAAGAGCAAGAAATAAATATGCATTCATATGAAGAAGCTCATAACATTGAATAAGAGATATAATACCAAATTCTAAATTAAGAAAAATTGGAAAATGGTCTGAAAGTGTTGCATCTTTGTGAACTATAATCTTTTCATCATAAAACCAAGAAGAATAATTAGAAAAATAAAATTGATTATTACCTTCATGGAGGTTAGACAAGGTAAACCAATCATCATGATGAAAATTTGATCCACTAGCATAAAATAAATAAAATTATTCCTTAATGTCATACTAAGTAGAAAGCTCATGGATTGCAAGCTAAGAAGAAACTCCATCAATTTTATCATAAGAATTTTCAATCATATTGAAATCACCACCAAAAAGCTAAGGAATGTTAGGCAAACTTTGAAGAAGAAACTACCACAAAATAATTCTATTTGTAAATGTAGTAGGAGAATAAATATTGCAAATACCAAAAGGATCTAAAGCACCTTGAAGAACAACCCTAACTACAAAATTATGTCTACCATGAGAGATAATTTTTTAAATGAAAAACAATTAATAATGAGAGCTACACCATCTTGATCAATATTATGATTGTTAAATAATACTATAGAATCATGAAGAATATTGTTACTAGCCATGACTATATCTCAATTGAAAATCTTAATCTCTTGAAGAAGAATAAAATCAAGAACTAAATATTGTTTGTGAGAAAAAGCACCATCAATCTTTGTTCAAAGTTTATTAATAAGATCCCAAACACTAGAAAAAGCCTATTAGATGGTGGAGGGAGAGGAAGCCCCCACCCTACTTGTGACATCTAGTTCCTAGATGTCATGGCAAACATCAAATATATGTTATATTAGATATTAGACACAAGATGATAACATAGAAAATGTCAAATATATGCAAAATTTGACATTAAGCATATAGAAAGTAATAGAGAAAATGTAGAAGGAAAAAGAAAAGAATGCTTTATTGATGTGGAATAGTGTATCTAGATCATGCTCTAAGGGTGTTCTTTAGGGTTTTCTTTCTTCAACATCTATCCCTTAGAGGTAATCTAGCAGTACCACTTGGTTAGGCCTATAATGAGCTAAAAGGAATGGCCAATCCTCTTCCTATCCAACTTCACCTAGCATGTGTTACTTGCCTTTACTGGCTCCACAACTTCATGCTAATATGACCTCTAATGCCCAAGTATAAATACCTTAGGTCAAATCTCCAAAGGTCACCTCGAAAGACATGTCTACTATTACAACATGCCCTTTTGGGTCTTAATTACAATACCCCTTTTAGGTCTTATTACGATAATGATAACACTTGTTATGAAGAGGCATCATCTTTGTTATGTAGTAGTAACATTTGGGAATGGGGACATTACAATCTACCTTCCTTAGGTTTTTTTTATCCTTGAATGACTCCATGTTCACTATTTTTGGCTAGCTCAAATACTCCTTTCATGATCCTATGCTCCAATAATTTGATATCTCCTTTTAGCTTGAAATTGTCTCTTGCTTATTTTGCAAATAAAATATAAGTGACAAGAATATATGAGAATTTAAATATTACTTTATTAATACTTACCTCATTTTCTAAGATAATGACAAGAGGTGAATTAGAGATCTACCAACCACCAATCACTAGTCCTAACTAGGGTCACAAAAAGTGCAACTCATATTTGGTTATGCAAGTGAAGGTAGGGCAAATCCTTATTGTCAACTTGCATTACTAAAGAAATTTGACTTATCAAATTAAAATATAAATAAAATAATAAATAAAATTATGAAAATCATAAATAAAAATAAGGTTAAGATACTTCCTAATCTTGATCAACCTTAGGAATTAATGGAAATAGTTGTAATTCTGTCATAAGTGGTATATGATTAAATGATCTTATTCAAGATGAAAGGGCTTAATCATGCTTTTTCTCAACTTATCCTTTAGAAATTAACTCTAGTAACTTGGTAACTTGGAAGAATTAGACATCATACCAAATATAATCTAGGGTCTCAATAAAGAATGTTGTTAATCCATCTTCATTAATCATGGTAGAGTAATTACTAAATTGTAGTTCTTGATGAGTACTATCCATTAACATCTTTTGTTTATGAATTTTGGAATTTGATTTATCTATTAAACATTTTAAGTAAGTAGAATATGCATCGGCCAATGGAATTATATGTTGAAATGATGGAAAAATCTTCTTCAAATTAGGTTCATCTTCCAAGGATTCTTTTACATATCTATGTTTTAAGAATTGATAAACACTACTTCCAACTTTTGCATTGAAGACTTCACAAAGGATAATTGACACTAGATCGATATGTCCTAGTACATATTTTTCAAACCTTTCTTTATTTGTAGAATCAAGTATGCTTATTGACATAGTCTAATATTTGGACATGTTGATTTAGTAATTAAATGTGTGTTAACCATGCATACATATCTTCCTAATAACTTGATTTTTAGTATTACTACCAAAGTAATGTGGCTTCTATGGAACCTTAACTATTCTTTCTTTTCCATGATTTGAAGTTCTAGGATTCCAAAAATCATATCTTCTAAACTCCATTCAAATCTTTGTACTAATTCAATCTTGGCTTCTTTAAAAAAGATCATACAACCATCCATGTTATGATTTCTACAATAGGCTAATTTGTATGGCTTAAAAGAATAACTTCCACAAGAACCTTTTTACTTAAAAATACCTGTTTATTCCATCTTTTCCAAGTCTAGTTAGAATTGGTATAGGAATTTCCATGGAGTGCATTTTTGTAGGCACAAGACATTATCATCCAAATCTTGTAACTCTACTAAAGTGCATGGGTAGCCCAAGGCCCATGGTGGACATAGTGGATGTTGCCTCTCACTAGCTAGGGATCTTACCAATACATTATATATTATCACTTTCATTCTTATTCTTGAATTTTCTAATGGGCCATTACTCTTTATGGGTATCATACATCTTGTTGAAATAGGATTATGAATCTTCATGTTTTGTAGTATGATTTGATTGTAGGATGAATTAGTATACATCTTCTTAACCATTCTGGTTCACCAACTAATTCATAAATTGATTCTCCTACTAACCTTGTTGGTAATAACTAGCTACAGTACCTAGACTACTTAGCAACCTTTCTTTCTATCCCCCTTAGAACACTAACTTTGGCAATGTAACTAATGACACACTAGGGATTGTGATCTAAGGCTATCTGTAGAGGTTAAGCACTTAATCTTAAGATCCAAAAGGTTAATTTTGTTAATTCCAATAATTGAATTATTAGGCATGATTAGCTAGTCTATGTTGTGACCTTTTAAGACACAATTTATGATATCATCGAATTATTAGATACTTGGATGATAAATTTGACCTTATCATTGAATTCAAAAAGGTGAAAATATTAGGAATGACTATTCATATGTTAGAAATGGACATCTTATGTCCAAGTTATGCTAGAAATAGAGACTTTGAAGGTCCTGAGGTATCAAGTTGGGCAAGGAGTAAAAAGTAATTTTCTAAGCTTCATGGGATAGATTTGACTTCACCATTATGTCCAAAAGGTTGAAATCTATAGGAAACCACTCTTCGTTTGCCAAACAGCCTTTTGAAATCAAAAGTTATGGCTTTTGAGGTCCAAAACCTTTAGTAGAGAGAACAAGACTTCTTGAGAGGTCACCCATCCCAACACTACTCTAGAACGAGAGTGCTTAATAAAGGAGTTTTTATCTTATATGCTACCAAAATGTCAATTTGAATTTCTTGTTAAATTTTCCACCTTTGAATATTTAATTTTTTCCACCCAAACACCATTTTAAAATTTTTCCATTATTTGACTATTTTGAAATTTTTCATCAAATACTAAAAAATTTTCATCAACTAACAATAATTTTTCTAGTGGCCAAAACTGCTAAAGGAGGTAGATTTCTAGGATGCTAACAGTCCCTATGGTGCGTAGGGGGAGGCAACTTTTCTTGGCATTTGTAGTCTCTGTGGTGTGCCAGGGGAGGTAGCTTTTCTTGGTGTTGATGATCTTCGTAGCATGTTGGGGGAAGCAGCTTTTCATGGCATCAAAGGAGTCAGCATTTTCTAAAGGTTGCAATGCTTAGCGAGGCATGGTGTGCAGTTGGTGGGTGGCCTTGATGACTTGCATGGTCCTTAAATGGATCAATGTGATCCAATACTAGCTGCATGGTCTTAATGGCCCAATGTGGTCCCCTTACAAGGTAGTGCAACTTTGTACAGGGCTACGTGACTAGGGGCTATGTGATCCTAAAATTTAATTAAAAAATAAAATAAAACATTATGATGATTATTATTTTTAATTTTTTAAAACCAAATAATAATAATTAAGTATTATTAACAACCATGTAATTTGATGTGGTTAGTGAGTTAATGTTTGAGAGTTAAAGTATTTTATTATTATTATTTTATAAATTTTTATCATTATTTTATTCCAACAAGTATAAAGATATATTTTATTTTATTTTATTATTTTTAAAATTATTAAATTCAATATATATATATATATATAATATGTATATATATGTCTTATATTAAAAACAACTTGGGATGTTTGGCCTAGGTGGTTAATTAGGAAGGGATTAGGACTTGGGTTTAGCAAATCCAAGGTTAGGAGGTTAATTTCATGCCCCAAAAAAATTTTAACATTAATTTTTTCTTAACTTTTTGATATTTTTTTATTCTAGCTTGCCTCTACGGTTGATGTGTTGGCTCAGCTCATGATAAGATGTGAGTTTGGTTTGGGTAAAAGAAGATTCTAGGTTTGATTCCTAATCGTAAAATTTTGAATTTTTTTAAATAAATAATTTAACAATGTTAAATTTAGTAATTTAATAATTTTTTAATGCATGCATAACAAGAAAATTAAAATGACATTATCTTTTAAACCGTAAGTCTAATTGGGATGAAATTTGTACCGTTAGAATAATCTCGAGGAGTACTACATGTTGGATATGGTTTTAGGGTCAAAAAATAAGATAGATTTTCAGGATTTTAAAGGATCAAGATAGCTTATTTTGCCATATTAGTGTTCATAAGATGACACATAGACAAAATAATGACTTCTAGATGACTTGAACTTGATTTTAAATGATGTACCAACCCTGGAATGCAATATAACACATATAGCTTTATAATTTTGCACATGATGTAGGCCTATCTTCTATACCCTAGGATGGTACTAGGGAGAAGATTATGAAAACATCACTATTTGATATTGGTTTTCTTATGAGTGTCATTGTAATAAAATCCTTATTGTTGAGTAGGGGTAAGACAATCTTATGACTAAGTTCGATCCCTTAAAGTTATCAATGCATAGGTCTTAGGTAAGATGGGTAATGTCAAGTTAAGAGGTTTGGTACTTAGAAACAATAATATTAACTTAAGCCATAGTTACTAACCTTCTAGGATAATTAACAGTGATCTTATGTAATTAATATTTTAATAATATTGCAAGATGGATAAGAATTACTTGGACTAGTGTATCTTTGTCATATCAATGTCTCTTGTAATTTATGAATCTTGATGACATGTAATCAAATCTTCTTTAGTCAATGATATCCATGAAAGAATTTTGTTAATTGGTGGGATCTATCTCTCTTGTAGATGCCTAATCCATTGTTCATGAACTCAATGGAAAGGTATTGTTTGACTTACATTTCAGATATATGATGCATCTGGTGCTAGTCCATGACTATCCCTATGTCATGGCTCCATGGTTCATCATCAGGTTCATGTTGTAGTCGACCCCTAGTTTTGAATGGTCCTTGGATCATGGTTTACTTCGATACCGAATGTAACATCCCATTTCCAGATGTCATGACAAACATCAAATATATATATATATATATATTAGGCATAAGACCATAATGTAGCAAATGTCAAATATATGTAACATTTGACATTAAGCGTAAGGAAAATAATAGAAAAAATACAGAAGAAAAAAGTGAAGAATACTTTATTAATGTGGAATAGTATATCTAGATTATGCCCTAAGAGTGTTCATGGGGGGTTTCTTCCTTCGACATCTATCCCTTAGAGGTAGTCTAGCACTACCACCACAGTTAGGCCTATAACTAGCTAGAAGGGATGGCTAGTCCTCTTCTTGTCCTGCTTCACCTACCACTTGTTACTCACCTTTACTAGCTCTATAAATCCATGCTAATATGTCCTCTATTGCTCAAGTATAAATACCTTAGGTTAAACCCCCAAAGGTCACCTTGGGAGACATGTTTGTTATTACCACATGTCCTTTTAGGTCTCAATTACAACACATTTTTTAGGTCTTGTTATGATAATGATAACACTCGTTATGAAGAGACACCATCTTTGTTATGTAATAGTAACATTTGGGAATAGGGACATTACACTACCATTAGAATGAACATTTTCAAAAGAAATTATCTTCATATCTTGACTGATGAGTGGCAAGGTACCCCTACACTCAACCATACGAAATGAGCGTCGCATGCGCGATCTGGTCGAACTCCGCAGATGGACTAGTTGTGGCACCTAGATAGTTAGCCTTAGGTGGCAGTTCGTTGTCTTCCCATCTAGACTAGTTTTGCATATGTCACATATGGTTTAGTCTAGATGAGGTGTATGATGTGTCCTAATCTATGCTACTCCTGATGGCAGTGGGAAAGAATATTAACTAAGCTAAGCTAAGAGAGAAAGGGTAAGAAAGTCTAATCTAGCCTAAGTGCGACGAGCAACTGATTCCTTGATCAACCGTACACATCTTGGACTTCGTGCACGATTGCCACTGGGACTACCAAGCATAGGCCTAGGTACGCCACTGGGATTACCAAGTGCAAACCCCAAATACGCCACTGGGTTACCAAGCGTAGATCCCCCCTAGCTACACCACTAGGCTACCAAGCAGTCACACTTGCTCGTAATCAAGTCGTACTCGTTTCGCTTCTAGGAGTTTAAGGGTGAGAAACTACTCGCGATGAGTAACCGATTCCTTAACTAGCCATACACACCTATAGATGCTCGTAGTCAAGTCATACTCACACCGTGCTATGAAAGCAATAAATAACATTAAATAAATAACAAATAAATAAACTAAGTGAATGCTGCAATGATGAAGTAATCTCGATCTTTATTGCCGGTCATGTGCGTGTCCAAGTACGGCACACTCGAATAAAGACAC
>MNCI01003660.1:0-25561 GCA_015680685.1 Gnetum montanum | reverse complement strand
TACAATTACATTCACCACACTACGGGCAGACACGGGAAAAATTCTAACTCTGGAGGGATCAAACTGCCAGAGCTTCGCTACTCTAAAACTGGGATCCCCAAACAAGGGAGAGCCGCCTCTTATTTATAGACATGGCGGCGGACTGCGATATCGCATACGCGATATCGTAGGGAAGGATGCAATATCGCATATGCGATATCGCGGGGGATGCGATATCGCGGCCTGTGCGAACCGCATCTCATCATTGACTAATAGTTGCAAACTAATTATTATTAATTAAAATATCTTGAACAATCTAACCATTTTGATGATTTAGCATATATTCACCAATAGATAGACTTCCTCAATGTCTTTTATTATTAAAAACCATTTAAATCAACAATAGCATTCTATGAAATCTTATGAGAAAATGGAAGTTAGAATAAGTATTTTTTATGTCTCAAATCATCAATTTGATTTTATTCACATTTACTCAAAGAACAAATGAGAAATAATAATTTTATAAAATTTGCAACATATTTTGTGTACTTTCTATAATAATGGAGATCAAGGCAACATCATTTGCATATAAAAGAAGATTCTTTACTTGGAATCCAATTTCGATAGCATGACTATCTTGCTTGTTGCATAACCATTCATGCATTTCATTAATAAAGATATCAAAGAGAGTTGGGGTAAGTGAATACTCTTACTTAACTCTAATTTTATGGTTTCAGCATTGATATAAGGTAATGAGGATTTCAACATTGATTTAAGATAATAAGGATTTCAACATTGATTTGATATAAGGTAATAGTAGGAAGGGTAGTTAGAGGTAGGTCTGATTGATTGTTATTTTATGAGTGGGGGTTTATTATCAAAGAGATTAAGTCATTTTCCCATGAAGTTTGAAAACTTCATCATGGCATCATCATAAGGTATATATAAAAGAATCTTCAACTGCAACTACTATCAAAGAAATTACAATTACATAATAGAGCATGTGATTAGTAAAATGGCATTACTGAATGAAATTCATGAACAAAACAAATAATTTCTTCAATAATTAATAGTCCTTAAGGATAAGAGTAAGGAAAAAAAAAATAAGATTAACATTACTCCAAAGGATAATGAAAATTTTTTGCTAAAATTAGTAGTACTTGAAGCCAAATTTGAGGAAAATAAAAATAAATCTAACCTTGAACCAAAAGAGACAAAGATGGAATCTACAATCATAGAATCTTTATAAGAGTAAAATGAAAAAAAGAAAAAGGAAAAAAATTATGATTCATAGATATCCTAGAAACAAAGAATGAAACAAATAAATTTTTGATTAACGAAGTTGGAAAAATTATAGATCAAATGCATATAACTTTTCCAAACATTGCTAAAGTTTTTAGGATGCATGGTGAATGATGTGAACAACCTAGCATGTAGTCATTAAGTTTTATGATGTAGAAATAGAGAGCATGTTTGGAGATACCAAAATGACTGGAAGCAAAGTGAGAATGAAAAAAGAGTTTGGATAAATGAGGATCTTACTTGGAAGGAACCTATTGAAAATGTTCTACAATGGAAAAGGGTTAAGAAAACTTGTAAAAGGAATCTTATAACATATATAAACTCTAGTAACATGGTAGTAATTAGAAATAATAAATATTTCAAAAATTATTTAAAAAACATATAAGTCGTTTACAATGTACATTTATTAATATAGATGATGAAATTGCAAATAAAGTTATTACATTAAATAATATTAGTTTCTTAATAGCTTTGATGTTTTAATTTTGTTAAAACTTGGAAGAATGTTGGTCTTATAAATTTTGTATTTCTTAGATTTTTTAAACTTGTTACAAGAACTACAAGAGTAGGGTGAAGAGATAAACTTTTGAGTAGTATTGTAGTGTTAATGAGAAGGTTAAAGGATTACAAGTTTACCAAAATAGAGATTGAAATTATAAAGAAAGATTAAAGGATTGGCTAGAACCTCACCAAAACTAGTGTAGTAACATCTCTTTTGATCCCATTGTTCTTTTCTATATGTATGTTTTATTGGTTTTAGGCTCTGTGGAGACATCTTGGAGGTCAAGAAGACATCTTATCTAGGAGCCAGGATGGTGCAGAAGACATCTTGAGCTTGGTAGGAGACATATTGAAATTAGAGAAGAAGTCTTGCTAGTAGAGGAGATATCTCTCTCCTCAATAGTGGAGATGTCTCAAGTAAGACATCTTATGTAAAAAGGAGACATCTCATCCATGGAGAAGATGTCTCCCAAAACAAGTAGACATCTTGTTTGAAATTCATGTTTTTGTAGAAGAGCACCCAAGAAGGCTAGAGATGATCCATATGACTGAGACACTTTTGGAACTGGCCATTCCAAGATGGGAAACAATTAAGAGATGGAGGAAAAAGATAGAAATAGCATGGAAACTCAAAGTTGAGCTTTTAGAAGGTTTCCCCTAGGTTTTTATCTTGATTTCTTAATAAATTTCTTGCTATTTCATGAGTATGGATGGTTAGAGAGTGGGCGAGAAGTCTTGATGAGAGCTCTTAAGTTGGGGAGAGCATGGAAAGAGTGTGATAGAGTACATAGAGTAAGTACAAATGTGGTTGCAGCTTCAGGATCAATGTGTGTAAATTGGTCAATGTGTGTTTATCTCTTATTTACTTCTCTGATTTTGAATCTCTATCCTGAGTTATGAGGAAGATTTTCCATTAGTTGTATCTTACATTAAGAACATTCATCTTGTGTTTGTAGAGATTCATGCTCTGTAGCATTTTTTAAATGTTTTAATAGGTTTAACATTTTTTGAATGTTGGAAACCTTGTTATAATGTTCTAATTCAATAATTGAAGATAACTAGTTTTCTTTTTTTTCTAGAAAATTAATTATCTTTTTATAATATATGGATTTTGTGGCAACAGAAAATCTTGATTACTAGAAAACCAAGGATTCTCTATCACAAATAGCCTCAACCCTAAATCCCTAGGGCATCTATAAGAAAAGTGTGTTTCAGGGTGCCTTAGATAGTCTAGTAGATCACCCATGAACTTAGGGGGATGCAAACGGGGGTGTAAAAAATGTGAAAGTTTTTAGATTTGAAACTCAAAATGAACACGAAATTGCACACAAACTGAAAATGTAAACCTTATTAATGAAATAAATAATGAGTTCAGGAATGTGTACAAGGGTGCGCATAGGAGAGTAAAGGGGGGTTCACTTGGGCAAGGGTTCCAAGTTCATTGAAGAAGATGAAATCTGCTCCATGATCCAAATACTTAGCTACTTCCAATGCTTTTGAACCTCCTCTACTGCTACTCAAGATTTGTAACTTTGGTCACTGCTAAGGTTGGAAAATGTGAAGGTCTGGGATAGCCAAAGTGCTCCATGCTAGGATTTTGGGATCTTAGGGAGGTAACATTGACACCCAAAGCTCATAGATCCCAATGGGAGGGGGTGTGACAAGGATAATAGGGCTAGGAAGGTTTCACATTGTCAAGCCCCAAGAAGCTACTTTTCTACTAGGAAGAAAGAGCTCTTGGATGCCAAAATGCTCAAAGTATGCAAAAATGCCAAGGGTATGAAATTGCCAAAGTGTGAAACCTTGAAATGGTATCAAGGTTTGGTTTTTATAATGTTTTGGTTGCAAAATGACTAATAGATTTGCTACCAAATTATTGCAAATTGTCTACCATGTGTATTGCAGGTAGGTTAGATCCACCCCATGCATCCTAGTTACTTGATCCCTCCACATTGGAGGAAGAGTGCCAATGTTGAGGAATATGAGAGATCAATACTAGGGGTGAAGGTCAACCCCTCCAATCTAAGTTACCCTCTGCACATTGGGGGTAGGTGAGATTCACCCCCTTGCACTCCTCCATGCTAGCTTTCAAGTCTCCTAGCTAGCTTACCTCCTTGCAGGGGGTGTGTCAGCGTAGAAAAGTGTAAACCCCCCATAAAACACATCAAACTATCATTTTTGGCATTTCAAAAGGCATTTTTGACTTCCCCATGCCCAAGACTTCCTCAATGTCTTTTATTTTCACTTGGGCAATGAGGCTTTGGCCACTTATGAAGTATTTTTCATTCTCAAAAGATGAAATATGGGAGATTTCCCCTTATGGTTTACAACCTTCACATTTACAATGAAGTTTTACCTTGGGTTTCATGGGATGGGGTTACAAAGGTTATAACATGCAAAATTGGTGGTGTTTCATTGGCCCCTATTTGTTGATGTCTAGAGGATTAACTTGAGAGGCACCAACAAAGAATACAAAACATCACTACAGGTCCACCATTGATGTTCCCTCTTCACACTTGATCTAGTCATGTCAAACCATGCCAAAGAGTGCTTGTGATGGTGGGATTGGGATATGATGGAGGAATGGTAATGGTAATTAGGAAGATGGACATGGAGACTGATAATTCATTCCAAGTGTTGTCATCATGGTTATAGTGTGACATTGATTATTTTAAAGTGTTGGCTGTTTGGCAAATGCATTTGAGGATTCAATCACTTTGCTCCAAGATTTCTTTGGTCTTTCAAGATTTATTGGTTATTTAGCCTCTTGGAAATTTGCTTTCTCCTTTTCTTTGTTAAGTGAAACCTTCATTGGATTTCTTTGCCAAGGTCAGTCAGATTTGGTTTTCCCATTGAGTGAGTTGTGTTATATCCAATGGACTTGGTTTTCCCATTGAAGTGAGATGTGTTATGCTTGCTGGACTTAATAGTTTTCCACTGAATGAGTTGTGTTACATTCAAGTGGACTTGAGAATGAAGCATGATTAAAAGATAACATTTGGCTATATTGCATGAGTGACAAACATAGGTCATCATTGTTTCCCAAGGTATGCAAAGTCACAATGAAGTTATAGGGTTGGGCTTAAAGAGTGGTGCTAGATGGAGGGTAATGGTACAAGTACTCTTGACACAACAGGACAAACTTACCAAATATCATGCATCAAGATCATGTGGTGACTTGCTACAATATTGAGTTAAACCTTTGTGAGGGGCCCAAGCTTCATCCTACAAACACAACTCTAAGAGGACAAGAAAACCAAGTATATAGAGCATGGTATAAAATTACAATGCATATAAGCCATTTAAATGAAAATACCAAGCTACCCAAGTCACTAATGTTGTTGGTTTAAGACCATGGTGGGCCATGGTATTAGTTTAAGGCCTTGGTAGGTTGTCATACCAGTTTAAGATCATAGCAGACTATGGTTCTAGTTTAAGGCCTCGACAGGTCATGTTATTAGTTTAATGCCTTGGCAAGCCATGATAAAGTAGGCTTTCTTGTCGATGATCATTGGCTACATGTAATATGACTTTAGATAGGAATGATTGATCGGATTGACCAACTCATTCTTGAAACACCACAAAATTTTGCATGTTATAGTCAATNGGCGTGTTGTCAAAAATGTCTTTTGGAATGCTAAAAATGATAACTTGATGGGTTTTATAGGGGGTATACATTTTTCTATGCTAGAAACATCTACATAGGGGTAAATCTCACCTACCCCCAATGTGGAGGGGTGGAGGTTTCTCTTAGCTTGGAACTTCCCCCCTCCTCCCCCAGTGTGGAAATTGCATGCCCCCAGCGTGGAAGCCACAAAATCTAGATTTCAACACTTCATGCACTCCAAAGCTGACCATCAACTTTAGCAAGTATGGTAGAAGGCTTAGCATGGAAGATCTATCTCCAACATAGAAGGTGTGATATTGTTACTATTTATAGTAAATGTAATGGCCATGGAGGAAAGGCACTTACTATATATGGTAAACCCTCTAAATTTGGGCACCCATCTCACTTTTACAAGGTAGAAATTTGCAACAAAATTACAACCAATTTGTAGCCATTATGTAACCAAATCATAGCCAAATTATAGCCATTTTGTACCCCCATTCATGGCTTGAAGCCTATAAAACCTAGCCTCAAACACCATTTAGAGGTTCCAATTTTTGGACACATTTCAGCAATTCTTGATATAAAATTTCACACTTGGGCATTTTCAAGCACTCAAGAGCTCTTGCAATCTCCCACAATTGCACTCTCTTTAATCCTAGTGTGGAAACACTATAACTCTGTAATCCCCTTAGGACTTGTGAGTTTTCAAGCTCCATGCTGCACTCCTAGGATTCCCAACTTCTAGTGTAGGATACTTGGGTAGCTTGGATTCTTCACACTTCTCAACCCCATCATATCCAACATTGAAGATCTAGAATTGTAGCACAGGAAGTTCGATAACATTGAGAGTGGTAGGACATCCAGATCATGGAGTTGACTGCATCATCTTCTGAACCCATGTCCAAGTGAATCCCTATTGTCTATTCAGGCACCATTTATATACATTTCTCTGACTTATTCTTTATTTTTTTCTCAATAAAGTTCTAAGTTTTGGGTTTTTTGTACAAAATATATTTGTTTATTTTTGTGCATTATTCAAATATGTTATCAATTTTTGAATTTCATTTTTATTACACTATTTTTCAACCCTTCTAAGTTCCTAGGTGATATGCTAGATTGTCTAGGGTACGTTGAATCACATTTTTATGGAGGCCCTAGGGATTCAAGATTAAGGCTGTTGTGCTAGACTTAATTAGTTTTCTAGCAATTAATTTTTTTGGTTGCAATAGTTTTCTTGGTGCTAGAAAGAGGCCATGAACCTTTGCCTAAATTCTATGACTAGATTTGCCTTCCCCATTACCAAAATTGCTAGTTAAAATCCTCTTTATTATTTTTTGTAGCTAAAACCTTCAAAAGATCAACGTTGCCCCTTCCCCCGTGTGACCAATACTATAGTGTAGAAGTTGCAGGTGGTTGGGTGGTGGCTTTTCATAGCACTTGCTGTGATTTTTTCAGCCCCAAAACTAGCATTGAAACCTTTTTTCCTTTTCCTTTTTGCTACTAATTCAATTTTTTTCAGTTTCTAAAGTTGGTGGTGCAGCCTTTCCAAAAATTAACAAACTTCCAAAAGTCAGCTTCCCCCCATCTTTCCTAGCTGAGAAAATTTGTAGCTTACTAAAACCAGTTTTAGTGGAAAAACACGAACTTTCCACTTTGGGTTTTAGCCTTTCCCCTCATCAATGTTGGCTTAGAAGGTGTGAGATCCCCATTATCTCACCCTCTTCCTTAACCCTCCCCCTACCATACTCAACATAGAGGTAATTGGGAGGCCAGTGTGGGTAAGGCTTAATACCAATGTTTCCAACTTTTCATTTTTGGTAAAGGGGTAAATCCCCCTTACCTTCACTTACTAATTTAGTATGTACTTCATTTTTAGCCATTTTTATCTGATCATTTTTGAATTTCATTTATTGGAATCTACCTCTATTCTTATTGTTTATAACCTATTTAAGCCATTTTTTTTCTTTTGTAATTTTCAACCTTCCCCCTTGTCAACATTGGATAGAATGTGTGAGATTCCCATCTTCTCGCCCCTCTTCCTCACACCCCCTATCATACCTAACATAGAGGTAGTTATGAGACGAGCATTGGTGAGGCTTGTTACCAACTTTCCCAACTTTCCATTTTTGGTAAAGGGGTAAAACCCCTTACTAATTATAGTAAGTACTTTATTTCTAGATGTTTTTACTTCCTTTTAAACATTTTTGAATTCCATTCATTAGAACTTACTTATGTTTTGTCATTTATAGCCTAGTTTGAGCCATTTTTAGCAAGATAACCATGTCTTTTGAACAATCTACCAAGTTTCCCTTCACCCTCATTGGCGAAGGTCCTAACCAACAAGCCATGAGGGTTTATGATCCCAAAGACCCTACCATCATCAAGTGTAGGCAATCTTTGAGGGTTAGAGAGGGAATTCTTGACTTTGCAACTATAAATGAAGACTGTTACTATTACATTTGCACCAAAATGCAGGCTAGCCTCTTAATTCCACGATTGGAAGAAAAGGTAAAAAGGGAGTTTGAGCTCATACATTGGGATGGAAAGGAGTATGTTCATTCACCATATGACCAAATATCCCTCAATGACATTTATGCCAACAACCCAGCTCAATTGATTATGATGGGGGAGAAAGATGACAAGCATAGCTCGAAAGAACAACAGGAGGAGGAGGATGAGTTTAGGGTATAATCTAAGCCCGAAAACATCCTGGGAGGATTGTTCCAATAGGCATTCCCCAAGCTTACAACACCTTTTTCTAATGCCTTTGTGTTCTCCATGGGCTTAGTGCTATCATCTTCTGCTCCCTTCTACCCTACTACGGTGGATGCCATGTTGGTCATAGCCACTCATCAAATCCAATCAATGCCATCAACAATAGACTATAACACATCTATGTTGATTGCTATATAACCTCAATCTATACAATCATCAATGATGGTTTTCATTACCACCAACCCATTAACTACCCAAATGGAGTTGAGCATGGGACTCCAAGCAACTCAAGTGTTACACACCGCTATTATCCTATTTGTTCCTCAAGTATCGACACAAACATCCTTTTCTTTGTTTAGCCCATAAGCTATAGCTATGATGCAACCTATTCCTTTTATCTCACAATCCATAGCAAGGCCATAGGCCTCACAACAAGTGCCACAACCATATGTGTAATCCCCACAGCCAACAGGGCCATAACAGCGTTGGATCAAGCTTTTCAGATGATCCAGGACCTGATGGAGGAGTTGAAGAGGCTTAAGCCTCTACTTTACAAACTATCAAGATTATGAAAATTTACCAGGATGATCCCATTAGTCCTATAATCCCATCCTTGACACTTCCTCTTAGTGTTTCTATTCCCCACTTTAGCAAGTATAATGGAGAAGGTGATTCCAATGCTCACCTTATTACCTTTCAATCTGAGTGCTTACTCTTGTAGCCATGGCCTCATACCATTATGAGGATTTTCCTTATGTCCTTGATTGGAAAAGCACTTAATTGGTATTATGCATTACCTAGAGCATCTATATCCTTTATAGAGGATTTGATAGCCTATTTTATCAACCACTTCAAGTATAACCTTAAGCCTAACACCACACTTGACTAACTCATGAATGTCAAGCAAAGATCCCTAGAACTCATACCAAAGTTCATCCAGCAATGGAATGGAATACTAAATGAAATACCAGAGCCCATAGTTGAAGCCCACCTTTTGGTCATATTCAAGGGGGTTGTGAACAACTTCATCAAGTCAAAACTTTATTATCTTGACCCGTGGTCCCTTAACGAAGTATTTTTCCAAGCCAAGAACATAAAGGATGTTCTGAGGGCCAATCATGATTTGGCCTATGTAGCAAATAAAAATCAACATGAATGGAGAGATAAGGAAAAGAAAAAATAAAAAAACATGACCATAGCAATTGTAACCAAAGAAGAAAAGACCATAAGCTACTAATGACCATAATAACCAATCATAAACCTCTGGGGCTATCACATTGACTACCATTAGGCCATATTTTGAGTAAAAAACATAACCTTGCCTATGAAACCACCTGAGTACACAACCTTACCTATGAAACCATTTAAATTTCTAGACCAACTATTGAAGAGTGGGCACATGTAATATAAAAAAATAACTAAAGCTACTGAAAAGAAACACAAGCGACTATGCAAAATAGTTAAGGACCCCACTCAAGTAATGAAGGATGATTCCCAATTACCTGAATGTTTCAAACTAGACCACTTCTACCATTATCACCAACTACCTTGTCATGACATAGACTTTTGCTTTTCACTGAAGGATGACCTGCAGGGGATGATAAATAGGGAAAAATTGGTCTAAGATGCTTCCAACCTAGTTCAACCACAAAATCAGTCCATGTAGATCTACAAAGATCCATTGAATGCTAATGATAGCCCTTATTTATTTTAGCATTCAACATTTATGATAATCAAAGAACCTTGAGAGAACCATTCATGATTCGAGCACCCCTCTACAATGAAAGAGCTTGTTTAGCTTCCACTAGCACAAGATCCTCCTTTGCCATAAGAGTACCATCATGGGTGCCTCCTAAGGAATCTTTTGTCATTAGGGGGCCACAGCCTAATACAACCTAAGCAATTGTAGCCTAGAAAACTACACAACAACCTCCTATGATGGCTAATGCTACTACCTCTTCCTCACAACCAAAGGTTGACAACTAGAAAACCTCAACCAAGAAAAGGAAGAAGCATAAGCAAAAGCCTAGCAACAAGGGTCATAAGTAGATGGAGACATGGAAAGATGTGGGTTCACCAAAGCCCACTCCCATCTCATCTATACCCATGACCTCCTCTTCCTAGCCCACTTCAACCAACAAGCCATAGGATGGCACTAAGACTCATAATTAGAAGAATGAGGAAAAGCTCCAACAACCACAACCTAAAGCTTAACTTGGTATTTTTGGGTGCATGGAGGAAGTGTAGCACAACCAAGGTAAGAAGCCCATGACTAATGACAAAAACTTCATTAATGAAATGGACCAGGTTAGGCAATCCGTCAAGTAGAAGAATACAACTGTAAGCTTGTATGACCTGGTTATGACTTCCATCACACATCATGAGGCATTAGTCAAAATGTTGACTTCCACCCCTGTTAGTAAGGACATCCCCACTAACAAGGAATCCATCCACGTAGTGATGGTCCCTACCTCATCAAGGGAGGAGAAGTCAACACCTTTAGTATTTTGTGATAGCAAAATCAAGGTTAATCCCCAAAATCGCAAAATAACTAATGCTCCATTGTCCATAACCATACATGTAGGGTAATTTAAAGTGCATTGGATGCATGTTGATGATGGAGTCGCAACTAATGTCATCCCATGCACCATCATTGAATGCTTGGGCTTAACTGAGTGAGTACAACCTACCAACACCATAGGTCTTAAGTCCTTCAATGGATCAAGAGTTGTTGCCAAGGGGTTTATCTTCTTGGACTTTATGGTAGGGGAATAATTCTACATATCTGGCAATTTCTTGGTGGTGGAGGAGACGCTAGGGTTTAACCTTATCCTAGGAAGACCTTGGTTAGCTTAGTTGCAAGCCATGTCTTCTTCTATCTACCAAGATATTCACCTTCCTTATGAGGGAGGTGAAATCATCATCCATGGTGATAACATGGTTTCCCTAGCTATCAACAATGTGAACATAGAGCAAGGGTCTAAATTGGAGATTCAAGAGGAAACTCCTAGCCATGAAGTCCATCAACCCAAGGAAGAGCAACAGCCAAAGAACAATAATGAAAAGTAGAGTAGTGAGATGCATTATGGGATGAACTCCCTTTTGGCATCATCAATGAAGGTGATGGTGAATATAAGCTTGTGTAAAGTAGACCTTACTCATTCCCTAATCTTTCAAGGATTAGGAAGAATCTACACAAGCTAAATGCACCTTAACCTTTCCATCCCATGCCCTTATGACTAGATGCATCAATAGCCATGTAGCCTCACCTTTCTTTATTAATTTTTTATACCTTTTTATGCACTTTGGTTTACTCTTTATGCATGTAGCCTAAGTTTCTATTTTCACTTACATTTTTACTTATTACAGCCTTTTTTTCTTTAATTTTGTTTATGTTATAAACATAAAAAAAGCCTTAAAATTTTAAAATATGAAATCACTGAAAAAATATATAGGTTTTTATTCAAAAAAGGCCTGTTATGATGTTAAACCACTTAACAACCCTTGAAATGACCAAGTCTTGATACTTAAGATCAGTAGTCAACACTAGTAGCCTTAGAGATCCACATGCATGGTTGGAGATGATACGAAATGGTAAAAAATAGGGTCCCTTAGTTTCTCCATGCTAAGATCCACCTCTTCCATGTTGGCTAGCTTGTAAGAAGGGTGGGAAGTTTAGGAAAAAACTTTAGAATTACCTTTAAACACCTTAAGCAAACATCCTACAACCATGCATGAGCCCTAAGACCAGTTTTACACATTTTGAAGCCCTCAAACTCTGTGAAATTTACCAAAAATGATCAAAAGGCTTTCTTCCTAATCATCCACGTTGAGTATATCATCCCTAGCATGGAAAAATGTAGAAAGCTAAAACACCATCTAGAAAACCACCAAACTAACAAATTTTAGCCCTAAACCCTATCTTCAATCCCATCAGCTTCAGAAGCATACATGCATAATTGATTGAGGCTAAAACCTATATAGATATGAGATTTATGATTCTTTCACATTGAGGACTCTCTCTTCCACATTGGGTAGCATGGAGACTAAGGGAAGACTCATTTGAAATCGATAAATACCTCATAATGACATTAGCTTACCTTACATGCACTCTAGAAGCTTGTCAATAGCTATTGGAGCCTTCAAACCTTAGAAATTTGATCCTAAAGGGTTACAAAATGGTTCCCTCTTGTCTTCCAAGAGGATCATGAGAATACCAACATGGAAAAAAGGGGAAAGGTCCAAAAAACACTTAGAAATACTTTAAAATGCCAAATTTTAACATGAAACCCTATCCCTTAGCCCTAGCAACTCTGAAAGCTAACATGCATAGTCAATTGCAATATGAATTGTTCTAGATCTAGGATTCTTACTCCATCCATGTTGGAAAAGATCCCTTCCACATTGGACAATGTGGAAACAAGGGAAAAAGCTACCTTTCCACTTTTGACTGTAAGATGACATTCCCAGAAGCCAAAGATCTATGTGGAAGAAGCCTAGGACCTGATAGTCTCAAGATTTAGCTTGTTTTACTTTATTTTGATCTTCAACACCTATTCCCCCTAATCCTCCACATTGGAGTAACTCACCTAGCATGGAAACGAGCAAAGATCTTAGGTTCCATTAAATGACCTCCAAATGTGCCCAAAATTAGCCAGAAACTTGCGGAATCATGATTTATAGTCCTAGGGGCTTAGAAACCCAGACGATGTGCTCCTAGACCACCCTCAAATCATGAGACAAGTGTCCCCCCATTCTTCCATGTTGAGGATGTTGTGCTTAGTGTGGAAAAATGGGGGAATCCATTTTGACATGTTTTGACACACAAAACCGACTCAAACTACCTCAAAACAAAACCAGAGGATTTACAAGTTCTAGATCTGGGTCGTAGCTGTTAATTTGACCTCCTTTGCTCTTGTTTTCATCAAGAATTAGGTTTTCCATATTGAACCCCACTTCTCCTATGTTTGATAGCATGGAAACAAAAGGAGAAGGCTATGGAACCTACTTTTTGGCCTCTACAAATCTATGGAGTACTTAATTTTGATAGATTTGGCCTTGTGCTAGCTTGAGGAGGCTCCAGAACTTAGATTTCGGACCTCTGGATGCTCCAAAATCTATTTCCCTTGGTTTTCATGTTGGGGATCCCTTCTTCCATGCTGGCCAGTGTGAAAATAGGGGGGACCAATGTGGAAGCATCAAAACTCCTCATTTTCATGTCCACACAGCCCAGAAACAACCCTAACTAATGCCCAAACTCATGTGATAGCCTTGTAGCCCTAAACCATGGCTTGGTAAGGCATAAAACTAGAAAAATATAACCCTTTTTTACCTATATTCATCAAATTGCACCATATGTAGCCTATTTTTCTTGATTTGGCCTTATTATATGATGTTTCGACTTGTTTTTTGGACTTGTGTTGCATCATTAATCTTTTTAATCTTCTTTGGCCTTTATATAACATTAAATTTTCTTTATTTATCTTATTTTAGCCTTTTTTTCCTTTGTCTAGCCTTTGATGGGTATCAAATAGTGGGGTTTGACCTTGCCTAGCCATTGTTTAGCACCATGTGATTATGACATGCTATGCCCTTAAATTGGCATCCTAGCCCGCTAAGGCCTAAAACTAGGAAAACTATGATTTATGATTGATCATTTGTAGCCTTATTTCTCATATTTCCCTTTGTTTGGCATTTATTTGGTTCTTATTTAACTTTTTTTGCTTATCCTTACCCTAGTAGTAGCCTTGAATGACGTTGTTTGCATTAGAGTACCATGTATTTACATGATTTTATAGCATTTTAGCATTATTTATTCATCTTTACCTAGGTGTCACTTAATGTACTTTTGGTTGACATCCAGGAACAAAGTATGAGTACCTAGGAGAAAATTAGTATGCCTTTGTGTCAACATGGATGTCATGGTGATATTGAATAGTGTATCAACCCTGATTGCCTAGATCTTAAGCCTAAGAGTCTGTCAACCGCATAGCCTTAATAGAGAAACCTCTAGAATGGCCTAAAAACTTAGTCAAAACCGTTGACTTATAGGTGGGTGACATAATCGAAGACTCTCTTGTTGAGGTTCTTGGCATAACACACAGTGATGAGGAGAAAACCCTTAAACTAAGTTTCTCACTGGAACCTCAACAAACCCAAGACATTGCCAAGGTCTTGCAAGGGAATATTAAGGTTTTTTCTTGGTCATATGAGGATATTCCAAGCCTAAATCTATGTTTAGTTTATCACAATAGCATAATAGACCCTAGCATTAGACCAGTTAAAAAAAGTGTGCAAGATTAGACCTAATTTGGCCTTGGCAATTTGTGATGAGATCTGAAAGCTATACTAAGCCAGTTTTATTAGGGCTATGTAGAATGGGTGTCCAACATAGTGGTAGTCCTTAAGAAAAATGCAAGTATCTATATTTGCATTAATTCCCAAGATCTAAATAAAGTGAATATCAAGGATGACTTCCTTTTGCTTAGTGTTGATCAACTTACCGATACTACAACCAGACATGCCTTGTTGTCCTTTATGGATGGGTTCTTGGGATACAATTAGATCAGGATCAACCTAGAACACTAACTTAGCATGACCTTCATGACCCCTTGGGGTGCCTTTTTCTATACTATGATGCTCTTTGGCCTTAAGAATGCAAAAGCAACCTATCCACGAGCCATGACCTATATCTTCAACAATTACATGCTAGGATCAACCTTCCCACTTGCCGTACACATCATAAATATATTTAACGCTACTATGTTATCAAATGTTAAGCATTATTAGGATTACCAATCGCTAAGGGTATGCTTGAAGTGGTTGTACTTATGTGCTTAATTAATTAATCTTTAATCTAGCTTAATTTAGCTTAATTAATTACTTGATTACCTAAAGCATTAAGGGAAATTGCTTAAAATATTATATGCATAAAGGAAATAAGTAATCTATTGCAAAGTGCTGCAAAGTTTATTAGAAAGCTCATCTTTATTATTACACACACTAGAGTGCTCAGGTACAACAGTGCTCAAATAAAGATTCGTACACTCTTTAACTCCTCCTGTAGGCACCTAGGAAAATACTCTAACTTCTGAACGACAAAACTGCAAGAGCTTCGCTACAACTATGAGACTTATGCCATAAATGCAACTGGTGAGCACATATTTATAGGAAACATAAGGAGCCTCGTTGACAGGTATGCATCAATGGGTCAAACCCCTCATCAATGGGATCACGTTAATGAGGTCATGTCAACAACATCCCATCAACATAGCCAACCAAACAGCTCATCAAATACAAATTCTATTATTGCCCTCACCAATTATGTTAACAAGTGGGAAACTAGTCCTATGTGAAAAAGTCATGTTTAGTCAATTATTGCTCTATGTATGTTTTTTAAGAAATGTGAAGTTTCTTGAAAAATGAATTATTAAACTTTGATACAATAAACTTGTATAATATTAACTAACTAGAACATCAACAACATCCCTAGTAATGATGCCAACGATGAGCAGTGAGAGTTCCCTACACCTAACCATAGAAATTACAAGCATTGCATGCTACCTAATCATAATCAATGGATGGGATAACATAACTTCTAAAGAGTTTATATGTGTTCATTGGTCGTTATCTTCTCACTTGAGTTAGTTATAGGTTAATGTGCATTATTTAACTCAAAGTGAGATATATGTTATGATATTATTCATAAACATGTAAACTAAAATGAAACATAGAAATTGAATATTAAATCCAACGAACAATGGAAACTAAATTCTATGCTAGCCTATTAGTGATAAGTGTTCATTTCTAATCTTTTGTACACATCCTAAGTTGATATAATTAACATTAGGATTTTAAAGTGACATGCTACTAGGCAAACCAAGCATTATCATTACTAGATTACTAGACAATTACATGTTACACTTAAGATTATTCATACTTATTCCACCAAGTTACTAATATACAAAGCTAACGTAATCATAATGTCAAATGAAATGGAAAAGTAAATGACCAAGGAATGTAAATTGTATAAGAAATGTAAATTTTGAAGGTGTTGCAATTCTCAAAAATAATCATTTTTTACCATGGAATATGTCTAGGTGAATTTCACTCAAATAAAGATTCTATACAACTACTTTAGTCTACACGGTGGGCACTTACTCATAAGTACTAAATTTGCATAATCAAATTGCAATAGTTCTATTAAGGTACAACAAAAAAAGTACGTTTAATAAGATTATTCAATGGTATTTATAGGTAATATCAACCTTGGAAACATTGCATTTACAATATCATATGAAACAATTTGATATCACAGCCATGCAGGTGTAATGTCATAACCCACATATTAACTATTCATTAGATGTAAATCATAATTAAATTAATTTAAATGAGGTTCATATTGAAGGCTTATCTAAACATACATACTAATGCATTGAACATATGACCATGTATTATGGCTATTATTTATAATCATTTGGGTATTGTTGTTACTTTTATTATAGAGATTCATTTCTACTCATATTACTTTATGCTTATTTGTTCCTTGATTTCACTTTGCATTAGACATGATAGCCCTATGGCATGTTTAAAGTTCCATTACATTCATGCATGGTTATTTAATAAGTTACTCCAAGATGATGAGTTTGACTTTTGGTTTTTTTTTTTTTTTTTAAGTATGGTTTTGTAAATTCTAGGTAAGGGAAATCATGAGTTTGAATCTTTCTTAGATAGTTTGAATTGCAACTATATTATCTTTGTATATTCAAAAATACAAATTTTAATTAAGACATTATGCGTACGAAAAAAATATACCAAATGCGAAATATATGTCATATTCAACATAATGTATAAAGGAAATAATAGGAAAAATGCAAAAAGAANAAATCCAGCACTACCACCATGATTAGGCCTATAACTTGGCCAAAGGGGATGACTAGTCCACTTCCTATCCCACTTCACCTCACTCCTATGACTTACGTATACTGGCTCCACCACCCCATGTTGGCATGACCTCTAACCCTAGGTATAAATGTCTTAGGTCAAACCCCCAAAGGTTACCTTAAAAGACACGTCCATTATTACAACATGCCCTTTCAGGTCTTAATCACAACTACCTTTTCAGGTCTTGGTAAGATAACAATAATACTTGTTATGAAGAGACACCATATTCATTAGGTAGCAACATCATTTGGAAATGGGGATGTGATAATCTGCCCCCCTTAGGTTTTGATCATCCCTAAACAAGTCTACATTCATTATCTCTTTCCAACTCCAATGCTTTTGTTATGATCCTATGCTCCAATAATTTAATTTCTTCTTTGAACTTGAAGTTGTTTCTTTCTTATTTTGCAGACAAACTATATGTGAGAAAAATATATGGAAAATTAAATACTACTTTATTAATACTTCATTTTCTAAGATGATGACAAAAGGTGAATTAAAGATTTATTAGCCACCAATCACCAGTCCTAACTAGTGTCACACAAAGTACAACTTGGATCTAGTTACGCAAGTGAAGGTAGGGTAAATTCTTTATTCCCAATTTTTATTATCTTAGATATTCTATTAATATAATTGAAATATAAATTAAATAATGAAAAATAATAATATTTATCAAATAAAAGTAAGAGTGAGATACTTCATGATCTTAATCAACCTTATGAACTGATGGGAGTAATTGTAATTCTGCCATAAGTGGTATGTGATCAAATGGTCTTGTTCGGGATGGCAAGGCTTGATCTTGATTCTTCTCAACTTCTTCTTTAGAAATCAACTCTAGTAATTTGGTAACTTTGAGGAATCAAACATCATACCAAATATAATCTAGGGTCTCAATGAAGAATGTTATTGACCCATCCTCATTAATCATTATAGAGTAATTGGTAAATTGTAGTTCTTGATGAGTACTTTCCATCAACATCATCTGTTCCTAAATTCTAGAATATATTTTATCTACTGAAGACTCCAAGTAAGCAGAATATGCACTAGCTAATGAAATTGCATACTAAATTGATGGAAACATCTCCTTCAAATCAAGTTCATCTTCCAAAGATTCCTTTACACATCCATATTTTAAGAATTAATAAACACCACTTCCAACTTTTGCATTGAAGTCTCCATAAAGAATAAATGGAACTGGATCGATATAACTTAGGAATAACTTATTCTTCAAATGTTCTTCTATTTCCTTAATCAAATATGCTCCTTGATATAGTCTAACACCTGAACATGTTGATTTGGCAATTAAATGTGTGTTGACCATGCATACAAATCTTCCTGATAAATGAACTTTTAGAATCACTGCCAAGGCTATGTGATTTTTCTAAAATCTTAACTATTCCTTCTTGTCCACCGCTTGAAGTTTTGGAATTTCAAAAATCATATTTTCTAAACTCCATTCAAAGCTTTGTACTAATTCAAACTTAGCTTGTTTATAAAAGATCACACAACCATCCATGTTGTGATTTCTATAATAGGTTAATCTATACAACTCAAAAGAATTTCCACAAGAACCTTTTTGCTTATAAATACATATGTATCCCATTTTTTTCAAGTCTAGTTGGAATTAATAAAGAAATTCCCATGACAAGACTTCTTGTAGGCATAAGACATCAACATCCAAATCTTCTAACTTTGCTAAGATGCATGGATATCAATATTCGTGCCAATCCAAAGCCCATGATGGACATAGCAGGTGTTGTTTCTCACTTGCTAAAGATCTTGAAAGCACATTGTATGTTGCAACTTTCATTCTCATCCTTGGATCCTCTTCTAAATCATTTCTCTTCATGAGTATCATACTCCTTATTGAAATGAGATNCTAGCAATGTAATTAATAACATGCCATAGCAATCTTAAGACTATCTATAAGAGTTATGCACTAAATCTTAAAGCCCAAAAGGTTGAATTTATGATATCATCAAATTATCATATGCTTAGATGATAAATTCGACCTCACCATTGAGTTTAGAAGGGTGAAAAATATTTCAAATGACTATTCAAATGTTGAAAATGGATGTCATATGCTTGAGTTGTGTGAAAATTAAACTTTTGAAGCTGTTGAGGCACTATGTTGGGCAATGAGTAAAAACTAATTTTTGAGGTTCCTTAGGATGGATCTGACTTCACCATTGGGTCTAGAAGGTTGAAATCTATAGGAAACAACTCTTCGTTTGTTAAAAAAAGGCTTCCAAAATCAAAAGTTATGGCTTTTGAGGTTGAAGGCCTTTGGTGCAAAAAATAAGATTTCCCAAGAGGTCACCCATCCCACTTCTACTCCAAAATAAGCAAACTTAATGATGAAGTTTTTATCCCTATTGATACCAAGGCACTAATTTTGAATTTTTGAAAATATTTGTGCCCGTTTTAAATTTAAATTAATGATTAATAATGAAAATTTTAAATTTTCCTATCAATTGATGAGAATTTCAAATTTTTCGTTTGTTGACAAAGAATTTTTCAATTGCGAGCAGCAAGGATGATGGTAATAGTGCACTAGTGGTGGAGTTTGAGGAGACTAACAGCAATGTTGATGAGAGTGGTTACTCTAGCAATTATTCTAATTACTAGAGCAGTTACTCTAGCAGTTACTGTAGCAGTTATTCTAATTATTAGAGTGGTTACTCTAGCAGTTACTTTAGCAGTTACTCTAATTATTAGAGTGGTTACTCTAGTAGTTATTCTAATTATTAGAGTGGTTACCCTAGCAATTATTTTAGCAGTTATTCTAATTATTAGAGCAATTACTCTAATTATTAGAGTAGTTGCTCCCAAGTTTATAAATATAGTGCCTAGACGCATAATTGGAAAGAAGTCTTTTAGCAGTCAAGTAGCGAAACTCTTGTAGTCTGTTTGAAAGTTAGAGTATTTTCCCAGTGCCCATAGCATGAGGTCTAAGTGTGGATGAATCTTTATTCGAGCATTGTGTACCTGAGCACACCTTGTGTACGGTAATAAAGACAAGCTCTTCGATTCATCCTTGCAACACTTGAGATTTGTTTTCTTACCCATTTCTTTTATTTTATTTTCTTATGCATTTATTTTATTTTATTTTATTTTATGCACTTTACATTTCTATTATTAGCACAGCAATTCATTTTGATCAATCAAGCAAATTGTTAAATTACACAAGCACAACCACTTCGAGTATGCATGTAACGCTTGCTAACCCAGTAACGATTACCGTTTGGTAATCCCAGTAGTATTGCACTAGTTCAAGATGTGTATGGAAAGTGGGAACAGATGCTGGTGTTAGGATTAGTTAGAACTTAGTTAATGAGTAGTTAAGTTAAAGTAGTCACTTAGTTACCTCTCTCCTTCCCTACTAGCACAAGAAATAAGAACATAAAAGCTATAAAAATTATATGCCTCAAGCTTACTTAACCATACAATCATGACATACAAGTAAGCTTGGGAAGACAATGATCAACCAACCCATCCTTGTTCAACAAGGGCACATAAGCACTTAGTCCTTGGAATTCGATCGGATCGTGCATGAAACACTCGTATTCATATGGTTGAACATAAGGGTACCTCGCCGCTCATCATTGGCATCGTTGCTGGGTACTTAGTTGTTGTGTGTGCTAACTAGAACATAGGAAATCATTCACATTGTTGGAATGAATCCTTAGGATTGGTTGAGAAAATAATAAACAAGAATACATTGCACACTGACCAGAAAACTATGTCTCCTTCTTCGTACAAAAGCACCTCACGGCCTAGATCTGAAATAGGAAACAGTCGACGATGTAATACACATGACATTGATCCACCAATCCCTCAACAAGTTCAAGTGGTATATATTCATCCTAATGAGTATATACCAGACTTCACCTTTATTCTCCATCAAGACAAACAACTGCATTGGTGAGACTTAGAAGGTAACATAGTGTTACCTCCTGATCATTCAATCCTGAGCATGCTTCTTCATGCTCTCACATGAATTGGCATGCTGCACTTACACACAGAATACGTTGTGCAAGACCATGACTTAAGAGAATACCATCCCACAGAGGCATAACGTCAAAGGAATTTGTAACAGGAGAGACATCATAAGTCTTTGAAGGGTAAGTGGTCCCAAGATGTCCTACATGTCTTAAGCGAAAATGAGGGTGGTGAAAGTTGTTCCCGCAAATACTAGGTAAAGAAGTGGAAAGCTAGTACCAGTCCTTAGAACTAGAGTCTATTCGTAGATGGAGTACTATGTTAGAATTATTCAATGTTAAGTACCAAATGTACTCCCGAGGGTCCAACCTGCAAAAGCAAATCCAAGGCTAGAAACAAGGAGGACATGAACCCTTGGATGCTGCCATGGACCCATACTATGCACTGTTACATCGTTGTCCTAGCCATGGTTATTCGCAAAGGGATCAACTACACCATCTCGTAGATGGGCTTAGGCATGAAACGAGAAGAACCCTTGGGACCTATGCCCAAGGAAGACTATCTGAGCTTAGGTTCCATCAAATCCAAAAACTTTTGGAGCAAGTTCCTAAGGAAGAAGGTAAGCTACGGAAGAGAGAAAGTGTAGAAGCATATAACCGATATCCTTCCATCCGGAAGAGGGAAGTAAGATTGTGTGAAGATGAAGAAAAGTCATCACTTGAAGAGATGGTGAATAGGAAAACCTTGCCTATCTAAAAGATGACATCAGAAGTTTTGGCAAAGGTAGACCAAATGTGGAATTCCCTAGACAATAGATTTCAAATTGTTCTTAAAATAGTAGAGTCTAGAGAGCAAGGTAGTGATCGCAAAGTTTCTTATCAGCAACCTGACTTGTATGGATATGATGTGCCACCACTAAGGCAACAGTATCCTTATCGGCAACCTAACCTGTATGGATATGACGTGGAACAGCCAATCTCCCCATGTGACTCTATTGGTCACGTCACTCCTCAACCTTACTACCAAGCCCACGAGTATTATGGGACTTGCCCTTCTAAAGGTGATATTCCGCAATCATATCATCCTTCTCATCCGACCACATCTCTTCCACCAATATCTCCACTACCACCTGCTCCTGCAATGCAAGGTGAAATCCCTACCCAAGCATAGCAACGTAATGCCACGAGGGCTGTTAACTCTCAACCTATTGTTGGTTCCAACAACCACATGAAGAAAAGACCTTTCTTTTGAACCAATAGTCCAACCAAGCCCTTGCAATCACAAGCAGCTAATTCCTTAGATGCCTCAGTATCAATCAAAGCTTCGAAGCCCCCTTCAACCCAATCACCGCACTCAAGGCATACGGTCATGCTAACACATGTCGTCACCGATTAGACCAAAGCTAGCCACCTTCCCAGGAAATTCTCTAATCCTGGAGTCCTCTGATATACTTACAAATCACTAGAAATGTGTTGTGCAAGGCTCTTTTCGATTCAGGTTCCAGTGTTAACTTGATTTCTCAAGAAATGTACAAGGCTTGGAACCTGCCTCTATTGAAAAAGAGTAACATTCGTCTAGAGTTGGCCAACCAGTCCATCACTATCCCATTAGGACTGGTGGAAGACATTGTTAACACCATTTGTGGGTGGTCGTACCCAGCTAACTTCCTAGTGATTCAAGTAAAAAACAATAAGGGGGACTTCCCAATCATAATGGAAAGAGCATCTCTAAGCACCATCAACACACGCCTAGGAATTCGTGATCTTTCCCTAGAAATATCAAAGGAAAATACATTCAAAAAGATCGAGAAGAAGAAAGTTCCATGCATCGCATACAGTGACATAGGGTGTAATTGCGTGCAAAGGTCATGATTTGTGCAAAGTTTAGCATTGCCTGCATGCAATCGATGTGCATAAGTGATTAACATACAAAGATTCCTGTGTGCAGTAGCCACACGATAGAAAGACACCTAGTGGCTGATAGCTGATCAAGAAAGCAGTTTACTCATATGCATGGAACCAACTGGGGGTTTGACTTGTGCTTACATCAATAGCATAGACGCATTAGAGCAAGTCCACCGCCAACTTCCAAGTCTTAACCTTGAAAATATCAATTGGGGGAAGTTGGAAATCCCTGATAAATTTAAGTAGGAGCCCCTCAAGCTGAAACCATTGCCCACCGGTATGGAATACACATTCTTTAAAAATGGAAAATTAGTAATTATCAATGCTAAGCTTGCTCCTCAATAGAAAGAAAAACTACTGAAGGTAATAAATAAATGGTTGGAAGCCTTCACTTGGTCATATCTCGAATTAACTAGAATAGATCCTAGGATATGCCAACATAGAATTTACATTGACCCCTCCATGAAGCCTCGAAGACAACCACAGAGGCGATTGAACCCTAAGCTGAAGCAAATAGTTTAAGGAAGAAATCAAATAACTTCTCAAGGCTAGGTTCATATATCCCATTGCTGATAGCGAATGGGTTAGCCCCTTAGTTATTGTGCCTAAAAAGGAAGGTAAATCGAGGGTGTGCATAGATTTCATGCTACTAAATATGGCAACATTCAAAGATTACTTTCCATTGCCATTTGTCGACCAAGTCTTAGACACCATCGCAACGCATCGCTATTATAGTTTTCTAGATGGATATAGCGGATATAACCAAATACAAATAGCCCCAAAAGACCAAGCCAAGACTACGTTCACCAGTCCTTGGGAAACGTTCACATACAAACAAATGTCGTTTAGCTTGTGTAATGCCCCTGCAACATTTCAACGACTAGTTCTAAGCATATTCCAACAGCAGATAGGGAATGGCATGGAGTTCTTTATGCACGACTTCTCCACTTATGTAGCAAACTTTGATCAAGCCTTGGACCAGTTGGAGCAAGTGTTAAAAAGATGTGTAGAAACCAATTTGAGGCTCAACTGGCAGAAAAGTCATTTGATAGTCCAAGAAGGCGTAGTACTAGGGCACAAAATCTCACACACAAGGATAGAGGTAGAACCCGAGAAAATCAAAATTATCCAAGAAATTACCTGTCAACCGAAAACTATCAAAGATATTCAGTCATTCCTTGGACATACTCGCTACTATAGGAGATTTGTTAAGAAATTTTTCAAGGTTGCCAAACCATCGTGGAATTAACGAAAAAGGACGTACCTTTTGAGTGGACCAAGGAATGCAAATTAGCTTTCCAAACTCTAAAACAGAAGCTAGTAGAAACACCCATTCTACAAGCTCCTGACTGGTCCAAACCATTCCATATTATAACTAACACGTCCAACTATGCTTTAGGAGCCATACTTACACATTTAGATGACCAAAAGCATCCTTATTACATCCATTGTGCAAGTAGAAGTATCGCTCGTATACAACTTAACTACACCACCACAAAGAAAGAATTAATGGCTATAGTGTTTACACTAGAAAATTTTAGACACTATGTATTGGGATATAAAGTATATATACATACAAATCATAGTGCAATCCGGTTCCTCATGAATAAGCCAATGGTAAGCCTTCATATCATACGATGGCTTGTAATCTTACAAGAATTCGATTTAACGATGATCGATCGCAAGGGCACTAAGAATGTAGTTGCTGATCATTTATCTCGGTTGCGATGGGACAACAAAGAGGATGAGTATCCAATTTCTGATCATTTACTTGATGAATTCCTCTTTGCTGGTGTAGTGAATAATCAATCACCCACAAAGACAAACTGGTATAGTAGCATTCTTACCTATCTCCTCACCCAACAAACACCACAAGAGTTAAACCATAAAAAGAAACAACAGTTTCTTCACCAAGTCAAGTACTTTATGGAGATCAATGGGAAACTTTACAAAGTGTGTTTTGATGGCCTGGTTCGATGGTGTGTTCCCAATATAGACCAACTACGAGTTCTCCAAGATGCTCATGAGGGTCCTTGTGGGGGTCATTATGCTAGGAGATGAACAGCCATCAAGATCCTGCTTGCAGAATATTATTGGCCTACATTATTTACGGATGCCCATCGTTTCATCCAATCTTGTGAGCGCTATCAACGTGATGGGGGAATGACCACTAGAATGGAGGGTCTACAACAATGGATTCAACCGTTAGAACCCTTCAACATTTGGGGAATTGATTTTATGGGGCTGATTATACCAATGTCCAATGGAAAAGCTTATATTTTTATTACCATTGATTACCTAACAAAATGGGCCAAAGTAGTTACTGTTAAAGATTGTACATCATCTATAGCTACATGATTTGTTTAATAACAAATCATAAATAGGTTTGGTGTGCCTTGTGTAGTTATTTCAGACAATGGTACACACTTCACAGGTGCAACTTTTTGAAAATTCATACAACACTTATGGGTTGAGCATAAATTGACTACACCATACCACCCCTAAGCAAACGGTCAAGCAGAAGTCACCAACAAGGAGATTACGAAGATATTAACAAGAATCATTAATAAGTTTAGGTGAGACTGAAGCACTAAACTGAACGATGCTCTTTGGGCATACCGCTTAATGAGTGGCGAGGTACCCCTACACTCAACCATACGAATAC
>MNCI01003654.1:229568-270498 GCA_015680685.1 Gnetum montanum | reverse complement strand
GTCGTACTCACACCGTGCTACGAAAGCAATAAATAACATTAAATAAATAAAAAATAAATAAGCTAAGTGAATGCTGCAATGATGAAGTAATCTCGATCTTTATTGTCGGTCATGTGCGTGTCCAAGTACGGCACACTCGAATAAAGACACCGTACAATTACATTCACCACACTGTGGGCAGACACGGGAAAAAATCTAACTCTGGAGGGATCAAACTGCAAAAGCTTCGCTACTCTAAAACTGGGATACAAATGAGGGAGAGCCGCCTCTTATTTATAGAAATTGCAACTGACTGCAATATCGCGTACGCGATATCGCATATGCGATATCGCGGCCCATGATATATCGCATACGCAATATCACAGCCCATGATATAACATGGGTGCCTTAACGCGACCGCCAGCAATATGAGCAATTTCATGTCTCATCACCTACACTATGCAATATTATTTTTTTTATGCTCTTAATTAACCATTTTAATTAGTGAAATGTTTATCTTATACTATAATTATATCAAGGTTAAATCTAAATCTTGGGGAGTTTCATACTATTTCTACTCATTATTTATATTATTTCATAGATAATTAATAAAGGTGTTACATTATTTTATATAAGAAGAATTTTTGCAATATTGAGATTCATCTACTAATTTTAATTTTGTTTTTATTTTTAGAACTTTTTTATATTTTAAAATCTTTGTTTTAGTCACTAGTTAATCATTATTTTGTTGAACCCGCTTTTATTTAACTATAAAGTAGGTTTCAGCATGACTTACATTTGTAGAAATTTTTCATGCAACCTTCTTTTTCTTTAAAAAGCCACCATTGGCTGTTGAAGATCTAATTTTTAATGGCAAGATCAAGGATATTTCTTTAGGGTCTCTTCAAAGTTGAAGATAAACAATGACTCTGAATCTTTTTTGCAATCAATTTCCCATGGACAGAATTATCCTTAGTTAACAATATTTTCTGGAGCCTTTACATGTGTTAGCACAACAGGTCCCTTAAAATTTCAGGGAACTCATTATTACAAACTTTGGATTTGAGATTCTCTTTGAATTCTGAACTCTTACACAACTCAAGCCAAGGGCAAATGGGATTACTGATTGTCATGCTTTATATATGTTGTATGGAACAATGTACTGGGAAACTGAACATGGTCAGGGTTAACAATTCTTAACCGTAACAATGGACATCACGTATTTACCTGAAAATGATGCAAGAATTTTATCTAACAATGAAATTATGCATTGGGACAGTTGCAGGCGCTATGTTTTCTCTCCTTCAGAAATGTTGGTTGGCACAGTGAATGGTAACACTTTGTGATGATTGGTATGCACAACAATTCATGTGCTCAATGGAATATCGGAAATTTGCTTTTGTATCCGTCAATAATCACTTAGTTTCTTCGTGAATTTTTTCCCCTTCTTTCTCCTTCCAACCAAAATAATGCCAAAATTCTCATAAGAGATGTATTATATTCTTATTAAGGGGCAAGTCATGTGTTAGGAGTTCTTTTGATGTGTTTGATCCAAATAAATAGTCAATCATTAGTATTTACCAGGGCATCCTGGATCCAGAAATATGATTGTTGCTAATATTTTTTTAGTGTTGTGGGCGACAGAAACCGAATATTATTGTACGGTGAAAATGGGTTTTATAAATTCAACAGTATTCACGAGGTTGCCTTTTTGCCTTTGAGGTTTCACAATGTGATACGTTTCTGTATTTCATTTGTTTTTTCCTTTTCTATCCTTTTTACAAGGGAAACTGTGACACACACCTTTTCCTACTTAGGGATGGCAGAGGAAGTACGCAAATCAATGCAAGGAAGAAAAGAATACACACTCAATCTATAGTGTCAATAATGTTTTTAAAAATTGTTTTTGGTAGCATTTAGCATTTTTTAAAAAATAACAAACATTCATTTAGTCTATCCAGAACAATAATAGAACAACTGTTATATAATTGTACTACTCTGAAAACAGCTTCAATAACAGCCAAAAGAACTATTAAGTTTCAGTGTTGTAGATTATAAAATATTTAACAGGGTTCAACCAGTATATAATTTTTTTTTCTAAAAGTTAAAGTTATAAAATAAAGCATTCATATAGTGTTTAGCTAAATACAAGCTTCATAAGCATTTTGCACATAATCTTGTACATAATTTTTCTTTCCAAAAGATGAAGTTATAAAATATTCATATAGTGCTTACCTAAAAACAAGTTTCATAAGCATTTTGTGCATACTTCAGGCAATTTGAAATGGAACAAAAAAAATCTTCAAGTTATCAAGTAGCTGCATCATCAACATTTTGCACCGTATTGCTTCCACCTGTGAAATCTGCATACAAGATTGGAAAAGGGGTTAGAGACCCTCTAGTAAACGGGATTACTCTGTCTGTACCTCAAAGTATAAGTAAGCTTTCAGAATCATGGTTTCGTGTCAATATACTACTACACAAATAAAATTAACCCAATTAAATCAAGCTGTATGTTGCCATTACATATGAGTAAGATGAATAGCTTATCTGTATCACTATCATGCTTCATGTTTGTTTGAATGATAATATCACACTAAACATTCACAAATTATAACATTCATGAGATACTAGAAACTAATTCAATTAAAATACTATGGAATCAACACAAACTTTTAGCAACCAAATTAACAGATAATTAAGCCAATGTAAATCTTGAACCATGAGTGCACTAAATGTAATTTCATCCCAAACATAGAAATATATATTTTCTTGGGACCAACATTCTCAGAATCTCTAGTGCAGAGTCACCATGGACCAGGTCTTGGCACTCAAATAACAGCCTCACTGGAACAATCAGTACTCCGTTTGTGTGCCAGAGTCTTGGTTTCCCTGCACCACCTCACCTGATCTTAAGCTTTTATAAATTCTAAGAAAGGACACCTCTCTCCTCCTGATACCAACCACAAGTTCAACTTTCCAATGTATAGAAAGCTATATCTACAATTATTAATAAAAAAACTTTTCAATCAACAAAGCATAATGCTAATAAAACATAGTATAATTTCTATCTGGTATATTATAACATAATTTCATTTCCAGAAAGGCTGAAAGTCATTTTTACCCTCATATAAGATTTCATTTGCACGTCACAGTTTCCAAAAAAAAATTCACAGCAGAAAATACAAGAGGTGGTTTCAGAATTTGCCTTTCTTGAACACACTGGAGCATAAAAGAAATTTCATGCTATGAACAACACGTTCTAAAGTATAAAAATTCTTGTATACAGCACTAACACTATATGGCTTGATACAAAGCATGGAAAGTCACAAAGAGCAGTTACCTTAAAATTCATACAGCAGAAGGAAACCGCATAGGTAACCAAGTTTGACAGGGAATGAAATTTTATACAAGTATGCAAGTAGTGAAGTTAATGGATACCATGAATGCAGCGGAAGAAGAACCCAACGCTTTTGCTAATCAAATTGACGAGGGTGAAAGTTTCAGGGCTTAGACTATTCGTTCTTCTACCACAGCACACAAATAATTTAACATATAGTAATTAACTACCCCTCACGATTTCTCACAACGTAAAGTAAAGCCGGAAGAAGAACTATTCTTCAGTTTATGGGGTGTTTCCAGACCCTGAAAAAGAAGTTTTATTAATAGTAAAAGAGTATCAAATATAAGTTTTATTAATAGTAAAAGAGTATCAAATATATAATCTATTGAAAAAGAAGTTTTATTAATAGTAAAAGAGTATCAAATATAAGTTTTATTAATAGTAAAAGAGTATCAAATATATAATCTATTAAATCACATAGACTAGATAGGGAAGGAAAACTTAAATTACGGGAAAAAAAACTTCTTCAATTTTATGAGAATAATGAAGTTACAGGATGCATACTTTAAAAGAGAAAAAAAACTTGTGCATACTATTTTTTAGAGATTTGCTTTTAGTGTTTATTAGTGAATTTTTAAAGAAAATTGTTATAATTGTTTACTGGTCTATGCATGTACCTAATCTGTTCCACTATATTAAGTGTCATGCCTTTGGATTGCTTTCTTTAATAATGAGCTACAAACTTTGATTCATCTATATGAAAATTAGTGTATTATTTCCATGTGCAATCTTGCACCTATATATTAGTGTATAATTCCCATGTACATAGTCTTGCTTAAAAGGCCTTTCATGTATGTTGTGCACATTTTTCATTTAATTTATGTTTGAATATTTTACTTTTTTTATTTGGCTAAAATGTTGGTTGCATGTATGTAGTATTTATCTTTGTAATTTCCATGGATTTTCGAGTTAAACACTTTGGTGAAGGCTTGTGTTGAACCAATGATCACAAACCAACCGCTATTGGGATGCCTAATGAACATAGTCAACAAAGACATGGTAGTGCATTGTGTTGACAAATATAGTTACTAGGCATTTCAATATGACTTAACCCAAATTTAGGAGAGAATCATTCATTTTATTATGATACTTTCTAAGTTATTGCTTCACATTATCAAAATTGACTCTTGTGTGAATTAATAAAAAATCATTATTAATTGCACTAGAGTATACTATATGGGTTTGTGAGGATAAAGGTACTATAAAAATGATCTCTAGATTTTTTTACTATAATTAATTCTAAATTAGATTTAGTAGTCGATGAATCCATAAGGCTTCTTGCTTTTCTGATGTTATAATATTTACTATAATTTATAGGGAGAATACGGGCCTTTGAAATGCATCTTGATTAAGTAGTAAAAGTTCTTAACATCCAACCAAATAAGTAATATAAGCATATGTACACAATCAACTCATAATCTATGTATGTGACAATATGATTATACTAACATATTAATGACAAGTTTGTGATAGCTTGGACAATAAGATTATACTAGTGTATTAATGAAAAGCATGTCTATGTTTTAATTCTTAGTAAGGTGTATGACTAAATAATGTTTAATGGCTCTAAGTGTGCTGAGGTAAGACATAATGAGTTGAATAGAATATTTATTATCTAAGATGCAAAGAAAACATAACACCAAGCTAGCCTAATGATGATAAGTATTTGTTCCTAGTTTTCATACATACCCTAGGCTCGTATAATTGCCACTAGGATTACCAAGTAACTTTACTACTGAGTGAATCAAGTAATGCTACTACTAGGTTACTAGGTGATTACATGTTATCACTCAAAACTAATTGCACTTATTTTGCTAGATAACTAATAAATATAGGAAATGTAAAAGATATAGAAAATGTAAATAAAGTTATAAATGTAAATGACATGAATAATAAATCTACAATGAGTTAATGATGAAGAACCATCTCGATATTTATTGTCTTTTATTAAATATATCTAGGTATACTTCACTTGAATAAAGATGCTAAACAACTATTTGTCATCACACTATGGCACTCATGACTAACTCTAGAATCATAGAAACAAATTACAAGAATTTCCTTAGGTGTTTGACTGAAAGGTAAGTGTGACATGACAGTGAGCTCCTATTTAAGCATGATCATGCGATGTCATTGGAAAGTGATTTGTAGTTAGTTTGAATTTTGGAAAGAAATGCTAATGATTACTCTAACAATGAATTACATACAAGAGTTCATTATGCCTATGGTAAGACACCTCATGTTCCAGTTTTAGTAATCCCTTCTATAGTCCATCTCACCTCACTGTATATTTAATCATAACTTTATGGGTTTTTTTAATATAGCATTATTTTCCCAATCTAGCAATACTAACATGTGTGTTTTGCTAGATAGGTATGTCTTACATTCAACTCCTTGAGTGCCTAAGGAAACTTTTATATGTGGTTATACAAGGGCACCAAGGATTGGAGCCTACTTTGAGGAGGACTAGTATAACTCTTGTATTTCATACTTAGCAAGAAATTCCACATGATCTTGTGCCTTCCAAAATCAAATCCAAAACACCCCAACAAACAATTATGTGCAGTTAGAATTCAAAAATCTATCCATACACAAGCTAGAAAAAAAAATGTTGATTATTGACGAAAACTGGCAAAAATAGGTTTAAAACATTGTGCATAGGTATGAGAAAAACCCCAAATCTCCACCACAAGATGCACAACAATCCAAATTTCACTCCTAGTAGTCCTTGACAAAGATTCTTCACATATAGAAGGATCCAAAATCCTAGAGATGATCCAAGCTACCTCCTCCACCTCATCCAACATTAAATTTCGAGCTGTTGATCTAATCTTCTTCACCATGGTCATTGAAAATTGAAATTTTTCCTTAGATTGATGTAGGGAAAAGCCCAAATTATTAGCTCTACTATAACCATGCTATGCATAGGGATGGGTAAATGTAAAAATTACTACGAAGTGTTGGGAATTTGGATTTTGATCACCAACTCTAGCTATTAAATGTTGCCTATGAAACCTTTTGTACATTCAAAAATACTTCTACACACTATGTTTGGAAAATAGATGAGGAAATAAGCCTTACACACTAAGATTTCTTGAGATTTTAACTTCCTAGTTTCACATGTTATCAATTAATTTAGTATTGAGCATGGATGGATCTCATAGATTACTAGCCAAGGTTTCTTGGATTCTACACATTGCAGGATTAGAATTGATCACGAAATCAAGTGCTAGATGCTACCAAAACTAGTCTTGATTATCATACATTGCACTTTCTAGTCCCACACATTTAGGTAGCATGTGGAATAGTGTATGGAGCTTGGGTTTTAACCACAAGCTTACATAAGCTCCACATGTTGTGCCAGTGTGTGGGGTAGCATATTGAGTAAGAACAAGTAGTTTCCTTGACTAAAATTAACCATATTGCTTCACATGTTGTCTAGAGAGCCTCACCAAACCTTGTAAAAATTTCAAACATGTATAACATGTCAAAAAAACCCATCAAAAGTGCCCATATGCTAGGATTTTGGTCTTCACACACTGGGAAAACTTGTCCCACATGTCGTGGTAGCATGTGGGACAATGTGTGAGATACCAAGAACTTCTAAACGTGATCAACATACATGATACTTTATATGGGATAGTTAAACAAGCTACAAATCTCTTCTCATATCCTTGATACTACCATGGAAGCCTGGATAATCCAAGATCCTAACATACTAGAGCCCTTATCCCACACATTGTAGTAGCGTGTGGGGAAGCATGTGAGCCCTACATCAAGATTCATCATGGTTAGAATTACTCATAAGTTTCTTGGTGGATCCCACAAGATCTAGGATGGAAAATAGATTGAGTGTTTGATCCTCACAAGTTGTCAAAACTAGATTTTAATCTCATATTCTAGGAAAACCTATACCACATGTTGTAATAGTGTGTGGAGCAATGATAAGACATAACCCTAATCAAACTTGCCGACACACTACCCAAGACGTTCAAAAAAACCCTAAACTAGTCCTACACAATCTAGATGTAGTCATACATATTAAAACAAATTGTAAACTTTGTCAAAATTCTCTACATGGATTTAGGTCCCCTATGCTGTGGGTATGTCACATAATCCTTACATGTTGGGAAATCAAGCCCTATACGTTGAAAAACTAATTTTTAGCTTATAAATATTTTGACCATAAAAAACCATTATTCTAGCAATATACAACCTATTTTCATAATATTTTTGCTTATTTTGACTATTTTCACTAGATTTTTACTTATTCTAGTAGTTTACATAATATTTTTCCTTGTTTTTGCTAGATTTTTCTTGGTTTTAACAATTTATGGCCTTTTCTACTAGATTTTTGCCTATTTTAGCAATTTATGGCCTATTTTCTCTAAATTTTAGATTATTTTGATAATTCATAACCTATTTTTGCTAGGTTTTGTTTTATTTTGACCATAAAATCAACTAAAAAATAAATAATATTATTTAACATTATTTTTGACCATGTTCAACCCTATTTGACCTCCTTCTACATCATTTCATCATCCTTTGGTATTGTTTGACATCATTTGATGTCATTCGACTTCATTCTTCCTCAATTTTCCATCATTTGGTGTCATTTGACATCATTTCATATCATTTTACTATCATTTGAGGTCATTTGATACCATTTGATATCATTTGATAACCTTTTCCATCATTTGGTGTAATTTGACATCATTTTGCATCATTTTGGCATCATTTGATATCTTCTAACATCATTTGGTACATTTTGATATCATTAGACATCATCGGTATCATTTTGTCATCATTTGATGTCATTCGACATCATTTGACATCATTTTACATGATTTTTCCTTCATTTGATATCATTTAACATCATTTGGTATCATTTTGACATCATTTGGTGTCACTCAACACCAGTTGACATCATTTTGCATTATTTTGGCATCATTTGGTCTTGTTCTACCATCATTTGACATCACTTGATGTCATTTAGTATCATTTAGGCATCATTCAACCTCATCAGGCATCATTTGACCTCATGTTACATCATGTTACATGGTTTTAACCTCATTTGGCCCTTACCTTGTACCATTTGGCATCATTTGGCCCTCATTCCACTTTATTTCACTCCAATCTACCTTCTTTGATCTTAGAGTATCATGCTATGACCTTAATTAGCATTATTTTACCTTTTTGTACTCTATTTTGATCCTATTCAGTTATGATATGGTTTGTTATTACAATATTATACACTATTTTGATATTGTTTGATAATTATGCAATATAGATGCTAGTTAATGTGCTTTTGTTAACATGTAGGATTAAATTGTGGATACATGAGTACTATTTGACCTACCCTTGAGCCCGATTAGACCTTATGGTGATGTTAAAAGATCAAATGACCTTAAATGCTTAGATCTTGAACTTGGGATCTTGTTCAACCATATAGCCTTAATAGGGAATTCCCTAGAGTGGCCTAAGTACATAGTTAAAACTCTTGATTTAGAAGCTGAAGACATCACAGAGGACTCTCTAGTTGAAATTCCTATTATGACCCACAATGGTGAAGATAAAACACTACAATTAAGTTCCTCACTAGAATCCTAGATGGTCGAAGACATCATCAAGGCTCGTTAGGATTACATTAGGGTCTTTGGTTGGTCATATGAAGATGTGCTATGATTAGAACCATGTTTAGTATAACATAATATTATACTTGATGCTGACATCAAGATTGTTAAATAAAAGGTGTAAAAGATCATACCAGACCTAGCCCTAGTAGTTTATGATGAGATCAAGAAGCTTTACCAAGCTGGTTTCATCCAAGACATCAATAATGTAGATTAGATGTCTAACATAGTGGTAGTTCCTAAGAAAAATGAGAGTATTCATATCTATATTGATTTCCAAGACCTCAATAAGGTAACCATTAAATATGATTTCACTTTACCTAGTATTGATTAACTTATTGATACTACAACTAGTCATGCCTTGTTATCCTTCATGGATAGGTTCTTGAGATACAACCAAGTTAGGATTAATCCAAAGAATCAATTGTACATAACCTTCATGACCCCTTGGAGAACCTTCTATTACATGATGACGGAAATTGGTTTAAAGAACATAGGGGAAACTTATCAATGAGCCATAACTTAAATCTTTAGTGACTACATGTTAGGGTTGCTTAATGATTATGTTGATGATATAGCCATCAAGTCAAAATTAGCTAGTGACCATGCACATGACCTAAACCTACTATTACAATGATGTCTCAAATATGAGCTTAGACTTAATCCTAAGAAGTGTGTCTTCAATGTTAAAACTAGTAAAATGCTTGATTTCATAGTATCTGAGGTAGGAATATGAGTCAACCTTGATAAGGTTAAGGCCATAACCAATTTGTCAAGTACCCAGCAACCTTAAGGAACCACAAGGTTTACAAGGTAGATTGTAATTTATTTGTAGGTTCATCTCAAGGCTTATAGATAAGATGCAACCTATGCAACACTTGCTTAAAAGGTTTACTATGAGTGAATTAAGTAATGCTAAGATGCCTTTAATGGTATTAAGCAAGAGTTGTCCATTTACTTATCATGTATCCACCTCAGAAAGATAAACTATTTTACATCTACCTTGCAATATCTAAAACATCCATAGCCTCTTTTCTCTATTAAAAATGAGATGATGGAGTAGAGTTACTTGTCTATTACTTGAGTTGTGCATTGGTAACTTATAATACTAGATACACTAAGGTTGAGAAGCACTATTGATGAGTGATGAGGAACCCCTACATCCAATCATACAAATCACTAATATGTTCATGTGTGATCCATTCAAATGCCATGGATCCCTAGTATTCTCATACATAGAATTCAATCTAGAAGATGAATCTAATCATGAAATGATCATTTTCTTCCCAACTATACTTGTGAAGCTTAGTTGTATGGTTAAGTGTAATTGAGGCACATGATTTTTATTATTTTATATTTTATACATTTAAAGTTGGTAATAGATTGAGAATACATTGATTAACTAGTTAAACTAATTTAATTGCTAATTAAGAACTAACTATCCTAACATAAGCATTTGGTCCCACTTTCCATACACATCCTAAACATGTACAACACTACTAGGGAACCAAGCGTTAAGCACTGCTAGCATTACCAAGTGCTATACCTATACTTGATGTGGTCGTACTTATGTATGAGAGTCTATTTAGATCAATTAATTACTTAAAGCCTTAATCATCTTAGTTTAATTAATCACTTAATTAATGAAAATAATAAATGCATATATAAATCATTAAGCTAGTCTAAGTGTTGCATGGATTATCAAAAATCTCATCTTTATTGCCGCACACACTATAATGCTCAAGTACAACAATACTCAAATAAAGATCCATACACTCCTTAACTCCTATTGTGGGCACTTAGAAAATTATTCTATCTCTTATGGAAACAAACTGCAAGAGTTTTGCTAGTAACTGAAAATCTTACTCTCCATTAACATAGTTGGGGCATCATATTTATAGACCTACTAGGATGCCACATCGATGGATACATGTCAACATGAAAAACCCTATGTCAATGAGATCTTGTGAACTAGGTCATGTCGATGACATCCCATCGACATAGTTGATTGAAGACTCTTCATCATACCTCCACAATTAAATGAAAACTCATCCTTAAGTTCTTTAAAAAAATGAGAAGGTATGGGATTATTAACTAACACATGAAACAAAAAAACAAAAATAAGTACCTAGGGGTACATATTGACATTGATTACAAAATTATGGTGCTCATGACATAAAATTGAACACTAGAACATGACTAAAAAAAATTGAACAACACATCCTCTAATGATGTGAAGATAGTTGAAAAGATTAGATAGCCCCAAGTAGTAGAGGTTCATAAGGTTCTGAAGGATCTTCTCTCGCTTTAGATGCATGCAATGGTTGAGGCATCTATGGTTATCCTATTATAGCTACCACTTCTGGTGGAAGGCAAAAGGCATCCAACAATGCCTTCATCTTCTCCTCCTTACTTTGGGGATCATTCACAGTCCATGTGGCATCACCAATGTGAGCGAGAATGGAGATATCTCACAAACAAAGCATTACTAGGAACAACTCCTTAACATTGACAAACCAAGTAGTGAATTGCTTATGTTTGATATTGAACACTTTGAGTACATTCTGCAACTCCTGATAGTCATTCATCCTCTTATCTAGGTTCTTGACAATTGATCTTTCTTGGCCTCACCATTGGATTAAGGTGAAAGGCTGTAATCTTATAGTCGATCCTCTTGGTCTATGTGAGAACACCATACTCCTTACAGTTGATACCATAACACTGTTGCAACCATTCTTTCTTGATGCTGGGGTTTGCTTATATTAGAATCGTAGTAAGATTCACCCTAGTTTCCAGTAACCCAAGTACCGCTAAAATAGCTTGCACTAATTAGGACACTAAAATGTCCTTGAGCTTGATCATTGAACTGGCCTACTTATTATTCTAGAATAAGAACATCTCTCCCAAGTACCACTCCCAATTGGAAGTGATGATGGGCAACACGGGAGAGATCTTTAGTTGATATTGTACTTCTTGAGGTTCTTGCTTCAAGAAAGAGACAAAATTCAAATCTTGGAGCACCATTTTCTAAACCTTATTTGATTTGATCTTCTTAAGATAGGCTTCTATTAAGGTTAGCTCAAGGTTTGTTTGTGGGGCTAGTACCTCATCTCAGTGAGATTGCTCTATTGCTGCTTCTTATTCTAGAATTAGATGAATAGATTTCACTTCAGGCTCCTCCCTAAGAGGTCTGATAGCATGGCTTGCTACTTGTTCTTCTTAGGCCTATTCTTGGCCCCTTCCCATTTGTGATCATCTATCTTTTGGCTATGATGATCCTCCTTCCTCTATGTGCTTCTCCTTTGGTGCAATCTATGGTTACAACACATCAAAGGATTAGTATATATAATGTGTAACTCATAATGTTTTGATACTTCATCTTGTCAATTAGTTATCGTAGGCTAAGATTGGACCATGGTAGATTGATTATTTTATTTATTTTTAAGTTTAAAGTGTTATTGAAGCTAGTTGGAAGGGTTTAACTTTTTAAATTTGATGTTTTCATGTTGGTTTCTTTGTTAAACCTTTATGGGAGTTAGAAATTTTTGAAAACATTTTTAGTCAAAATCTTCAGGTTTGTGGTCCCCATAACTAAGAGCTTACCTCCAATAGCTATAGGATCAAGAAACGAAGTGATTTGGACAAACGGTTAGGAAGATATGGCTTCTGGAAGGTTCTCAGCTCTAAAAACTGCAAACACTCCTTTGCCATTTGAAAGGAAATGTGAAAAATTCAAAGTGTGGGTGCATATATATAGACTATTTTTGTGCGGTGATGACAAGGTCCCATATATGTGATCTTGTATATGCAGGGGGTCCATTGATGAGTACCCATCTATGAAGGATGTAAATAAAATTTTTCAACTTGAATTTCTCAAAAAATACAAAGTTTTCTAATGAAAGTGGGGTCCATGAATTTCCAAAAAAGCTAAGAGTTTGATGGAATCATTGAAGAGGATCCTTAAAAGCTCAAGAATTGAAAAATCAGATGGGGAATATGTTCATTGAAGAAATTTCCTTAATGAGTGCATAGTTGGATGTAACAAAACTAGGGCACATGAAGGTTTGGATTGCGAGAATGTCTAAGGATGAGGTTCTTAACTAACCTAACCAAGAGATATGTAAGTGGGTCCTCCCCATAGTAGGTGCATTCCCTTCTTGCCCTTGCATAGCCTCAACCTAAGGAGTTTGTGAACCCCATAGGTGATTAATGGTGATAAAAGTTAAGGACCAAAACCTAGAAGAATCTACCTAAGAATTCAGGCACTTCAAACCAAGATATTAAATAAGGACATAAATACCAATAGTGAGGTGAATCATGGAAAGCATATATGGATGTAAGAGAAAGTGAAATGAAATTTCCGATTAAGGTCACATGAAGCCCATTGTGAATTTTATGGTTAAATGGCCTAATAAAATCCATCCTTAGTCCAGACCAAAACCAACCATGTTTAGTGACTTCAAATTGCCACTTGAAGATTGATCCATCCCCTTGATATACAAGAGCACTTCCATAGATCAAACATCATTCCTTATAGGGAAGAAAAGAGAAGCAAGAAGTGAGGAAGGGCCTTAGTTATAGGGGACCTTCAAGCATAGGTAACATGTTTCTTTAGTCTCATAACTAGTGCTTGTAGCCTATTATTCTATCTAAGGAATGTGCTTTGAGTTTCCATCATTTTTCATCATTTTTTCCATTTATATATATATATATATTCTTTTCACTCTTTTTATTCTTTTTTTCTTTCTTTTCCCTTTTTTTTGGATGAGAACCATACTATGCAAAGACTTATTCAACTTCTTGTTATTGGTCAACACAAAATGGTAAGAAACCCATGAAAACACTCATGCACCCAAGTAAGTAGAAGGATATAAAGAGTATTGAGTCCCCTTGAAGTCACACCCTTTCCAAGTCTAGAAACTACCAAGGTCACAAGTTCATTAAAATTTTACTTAATGAAAAGGGATCTCATACTTCCAAAACAAGAAAAACCATAGAGTTTGTCGATGGGTGGATGTTGTGAACTCACTACTTATTCCATGTAAAAGAAACCATGTCTTAGTTATTAGTACCAAAATTCAAAAATAGAAACCAGACATTAGCAATCAAAAATAATAGGTACAAACCACCATTAACAATAGCTATAGAACCACTATGTCCTATTGGCACAAAGTACTTTATTAGCAAAAATTTTAGAAAATCACACCCAAAATAAAAGAAATTATAAAAGAAAGTGTAAAATATTCAAGAAAAATCAAATGTATCAATGATGGTGTAAAATAGGAAAAAATGATAAAACAAAAAGGTGTAAAACAAAAATGTGCAAAACAAAAAATAGAAAAAATAAGGAGTCATGTAAATGGTTAGCATAGATGGCCATCTCCCCCACTACTAAGTTGGAAGGAAGAGATCTAAAAGATTAAGTATGGTTGTCCATCCAATGAGGTATTTATTGCACTAGCTTGCCTGGGCTCATGAAAATGTTTTATTTGTTGAATGTTGACCAACTATCTTTTGTTCAGGCTCATAGGTTTGTAAATTAACATGGCCCTAGAAGAAAACGTTTCATCAATTATATAAGGCCCCTTCCATAATGTTTAAAATTTTATGTGCGGGGTTCTAGTAGAGGACCTTATCTCCAAGTTGAAATTTGACTTTCCTTATTTTTAGGTCATGTCATTGCTTAATTAATGCCTTGTGTACATCATTCAAGGATAGGGCCACTAATTAGTTTTCATCTAGCATGTTAAGGTTGATCAATTCTTCTTTTTATGCTAGACTCAGGTCAAGATTCAGGTCATAGGCTATTAAAAGTATATAGAGTTTGGATTAAATAGGAAGTGTTGGTAGTTTTTCGTACACTAGCTCATAGGGAGAGTAGCCTATAAGGAGTTTCCATGTTGAGCGATAGGTCTAGAGGGCATTGTTGAGTTTTGTGCTCTAGTCTCTTCTATATTTGCTAACTCTTCTCATTAAGATCTTTGTAATATCCTTGTTAGTAACCTCTACTTTACCATTGGCTTAGGGGTGGTAGGGTGTCATTAATTTATGTTCAATCCCCAAGCATTACATGTGATTACAAAAAGTGGTGTCTATGAAATAGGTTTCATTATTAGAAATTAGTGCACATGGCAACCCAAATCTGTTTAGAATGTGTTGTTAAAAAAACCAAGTAGCACTGGATGATGTACAGTCAACGACAATTGCTACTTCTACCCATTTAGTACAATAGTCAATGGCAATGATAATGTATGTCTTTCTATTAGACATGGGTGTGATGGGACCCATGAAGTCTATGCCCCATATTTCGAAAGATTCTAGTGGTTGGATCCACTATTGAGGTCCCTCCATTCACATGGTCATCCCATCATCTCATTGATAGTGTTTACAAGATCAGATAAATTGGTGGGAATCCATGAAGATTGTTGGCTAATAGTACCTTTCCATCTGGGTTTTAATGGTTGTGTAGCTTCATATATAGTGCCCTTTGCAAGGGCATTCATGAGCATCTTGGAGAATTTGTAGTTGATCAATATCAAGGACATACCAATGAACCAAGCCATCAACACACACCTTGTAAAGTTGTCCGTTGATTTCCATGAAGGGCCTGGCCTGATGAAGAAAATGTTATTTCTTGTAGTAGTCTAGATATTGTGGCATCTCTTGAGTGCAATGATAAGTGAGGATGCCATCATACTATTTTAGTTTTATGGGAACTTGGTCATTAATTACTTTGACAAAGAGGAGTTCATTAGGGAATTGATCAAAGATTGGGCTATCCTCCTCTTTGTTATGCCATCTTAACTAAGAGAGATGGTGGTTGATCACATTCTCAGTTACCTTTCAATCTACCATCATAAGATCAAATTCCTACAAGATCATCAGCCACTGTATGATATAGGGACTCATTATTGGCTTGTTCATTAGGATGCAAATAGCACTATGATCAATGTATACAAACATTTTGTATCCAAGCACATAGTACCTAAACTTTTGCAAAGTATACATCACTGCCATCAATTATTTCTTCATTCTGGTGTAATTGAGTTGTGCATCCATAATGCTTCAACTTGCATATTTGACATAATATGGACATTTTTGATCATCCATCTACATCAGCATAACTCCCAAGGCATAATTTACTTCATCCATCATGATATGAAATGACCTAGACCAATTTGGTGCTTGTAGAATTAGAGTTTCTATGAGTCTCTTCTTTAATTGTTGGAATGCATTTTCACATTCCTTGATCCAAAAAAATGGAGCATCTTTCTTTGTTAGCTCTACCAATAATTTTATGATCTTAGAGAAGTTCTCTATGAATCACTGGTAGTAACTAGTATGCATAAGGAATGATATGACATCTTTAATTGTTTCTAATTGATAGGTTATTCCTTGGATAACCCTTATCTTTTTAGGATCTACCTCGATCCCTGCTTGTGAGATTCTATGCCCCTAAACTATGCCCTCTTGGATCATTAGATGGCTTTTTTGGAAATTGAGCTACAAGTTTGTCTCCACACATCTTTTTAATACTTTCTCAAGGCAGTTCAAGGCTTTCTTGAATGTAGCACCATAAGTGAAAAAGTCATCCATGAAGAATTCCATCCCACTACCAATTTATTATTGAAAGATGCTCAAGACAAAGGGTTGGAATGTGGTAGGAACATTGTACAAAAAAAGGCATATTTTGATATGCAAAAGTCCCCTAGGGACTTGTGAATGTCATTTTGGCCTAATCCTCTAGTGCAACATGAATTTAGTTATAGCCATCATAACCATCCAGAAATCTATAATAGTAATGTCCATAAATGGTGTCCAACACTTGATCGACAAATGACAACAGACAATTATCTTTGAATGTTACCATGTTCAACATCCTAAAATCAATACAAACTTGCCACTTTCCATCTTTCTTTGACACAATCACAAGTGGATTGACCCACTCACTATCTAGGATAGATAAGCCTCAACTTGAGGAGTTGTTCTATTTTCTCCTTGATTTGCTTTAATTTGGGGTTCAACGGCTGTTGTGGCTACTTCCTTGGCTTCATGGTCAAATTGATATAGATATGGTGCTAATATATCTATGGATTAATCCTAGTGAGTTTAGGATATGACCAAGCAAAGGCTGTTGGCCATCTATTAACCACTTTCAAAATTTTCTCTTTTTGTTTAGGAGCAAGTTTAGCATTGGTTATAATTGGCTTTTCATTTTTTAGAAGTGCATATTCTAGGCTGGTAGTTAGAGTTTTTAACTCTAGGGGCTCTTGTTTAAAATTTTCAGAGATTTTCCAACTCTCCCCATCATTTTCATCATCAGAGAGTTGGCAATGAACTTACTTCAATTCATCCATGCTTGTGCATGTCAGGCTCTCAATTGGTTCTATGCAAATTATGCTACTCTCAAAATCAACTATCAGCTATTGGGTGCCCTCTTGTTTTGTGGCTACTGTGTATAGGCACCTTTGAATATTTGCCTCATTTTCACATTGCCTACATACAAAAATGGATGCTCTTTTCACAAACCAAATTTGTTTCATGTAGTATACCTTGTATCATTGTATGTGATGCATGGAACTCATTTCTTCTCAATCTTTTAGAATGAATTTTCATTGGAAATCTCCAGGGAAAGATCTCTTATGCCCATTCTTGCATTAGCAGTACTTAGCCATGCCTTTCCCATAATGATTGAAAAATTCCCCTTGTAGTTCTCAACTTTAATCATTAGGAAATCTACAGGATAAGACCACCCACAAATAGTGATCATAATATCTTCTACAAGTCCCAATGGAATAGTGATGAATTGGTCTTCCAATTCTAATCTAATATTGCTCTTTTTGAGAGGTGATAGGTTCCAGGTAGTATACATCTCTTAGGAAATTAGATTAAAACTAGAACTTGAATCCAAAAGAGCTTTGCATGGTTCATTTCCAACAATCTGCAAATAGATATGGGAAATTTTAGGATCGACTAATTTCCTAGGAAGGTTGCTAGCTTGGATCTAGTTAAATACAACATGAGTTAATATAATAGTATAGATATTAGAAGGCATTTGGTTTAATAGGCTCTTGATTTGATGATTTCTAGAGGATGAGAAAGGAGCAAAGTGACCAACCACATGAGTTTGTGAGGGATTAGGAGGATTGTTGGATTGGAAGAATGGTCATTTGTGAGATGTAGGTTTCAAACCACTTGGTTGCTTAACTAGTTATGGATTAATGACCCTTGTAGTATTACGTTGTTGCAGCTAAGATGGAAGCTGACCCTACATGGATGGAGTAGGTAGTAGCTATGTTAAGGATGGAGGAATAAGTGCAAGCACATGAAGAGGGTATGGATGGAATATGGGATCCCCTCTAGAAGTTGGAGAATGAATTTGATAATATTTAAGAGTATGGTACTGATGCTAAAAAGGAGAAATGTGATTGGAAGAGTCACTTGGAGATAGGGATTCTTGAACATTGTACACATATGGATTTGGCTACTTGTAAGGGTATTGCTACTGTGGTGGTGGCATCCCCCATAATTGTGGTTGCTACCACTATTGATACTATTCATATGATTATGATGGATTTTCACTTGGATAATAAGGTTGTTGTTGGTGGAACTACCTTAGACTCCCTTGAGGATAAGGTAGTCTTCTAGGTATTTACCTTTTTAATAGTTGTGGATTTAGAGCATACACCCCAGATTCCTATAAGTATGATACAATAGGGAAAAATCCCTTAGGATGTTCATAGTGGTGATGTCACACCCACTATCATCATCTAATTTAGTCTCCACAACTTTTTTTATTGTAACAACTTTTCCCTTACCCCTTTGGTAGGCATGTTTAGCCTCTTTCCACCTCCTATGATCATGATCACTACTCTACTCTCTTGATTCTTTTGTGATTTTTAGAGCAATTTGAAATGTTTCATCAAATGAATTGCAAATTTTATCTACCTTGGCCAAAATTTTAGACATAGACTTTTGGATCAGCAAGGTCTTTCGTTGCACCACCTCATCAAGAGGTGACTCCTCCTCACTCTCGCAAAAGTGGACCTCATCCTTTCTAATGGAAGGATTCCTATTATATTCTTCTACACTTTTGCATTTCCTCAACACTTATTCTTCTTTTTCTACCTCATCAATTAGCCTTTATATTATATAAATTCTTAATTCCAATAGTCTTCCTTGGGCATAGACCCCAAGGATCCTTCATGTTTTTGAGCAAAGCCCATCTATGATGTAGCAAAGTTGTTTCCTTTAAGAGTAACCATGGCCAAGGCATTGATGTAATAATGAATAATATCTACCCATGGCAACATCCAAGGGTTCGTGTATTCCTTGTTTCCATCCTTGGATTTTCCTTCATAGGTTTGACACTCTGGACTAGGTCTAATACTTATCATTAAACAGTTTTAGCATTGTACTCCATTAATGAATTAATTCCAGTTCTAGAGATTGGTGCTAGCTTTCTACTTCCTTGATGAGTGTTCTAAGGAGAAACTTTAGCTTTTTCCAATCATTTACAATATTTTGTTAGGCACAAGCATCATGAAACGATGACATATGTGTTTGAGGATTTGAGTTATATCCCACCTTAAATTTGGGGATATTATTCATGTCTAGCCACTTGATTCAACTATATTTCACATGCCTGGTAGAAATTCTAATAGCCTCTATGATGTTGAGAATATTTTGAGTGGCCAATAGAGGTTCATCATCATGATCTTGATGACATCTATGATGTTCTCTGCCATCCCTCCATTCATGGTGGTCTCTATGATTATCATTGTTATCCCACCACCTACGGTCCTTTTCAAATTCTAAGGAAGCTGATTCAGATGAAGAGGATGAAGAGGAAGAAGGAATACCACCACTATGGTATCTACCACTACCTCTCCATTTATCATGGCCATGATCCTTATATTTATTATCATTATTCTTATTTGAGTTCTAGCTTCAACTTCCTTTCTTAGGGCTTCCACAATTATGGGACTTGCTAGTACCAGAACTTGGATTGTTGATTACTAATTTAATATGGGTTTAGCTTCCCTTCACTAGAGTCAAGAGGTGGAGAGTCTACATGTTGAGAACCCTTAGAAAGAGGTTCCTCATCATATTTTTGACTTACTAGGAATAAAGGATTAGTGAATTGTTTTCCCTTCATGGCTTCATGGTGCTTTTCCTATTGCTGATCTTGTTTGCATTATGTCTTAATGGAATGATAGTTTGAAAGTCATGATCTTCCACAGTGTACTCTCTATGAAGCTCCTCGATGCCCATCCTTGCAAGAGTTTGGAATAGCATCTAGGGAACAAATTAGTTAGGCAACAATACAACATTCTTCTCCATGTCTTGCCATCATATTTGTTCATCTTGATGAATGATGTAAGCAAAATTGGGAATAAACTCATCAAGATGAGTGTACACCACTCTACATTCTTGTTGTATTATTAACTTGGAATCATCTCGCCTATGAGAAGAAGAAGACATTTTTGTTAGAAATAGTTTATGAATGTGCTTGTAGTATATTTTTTATTAATTGTTATGATTTAACATTTTCAGGTTCATTTCAATTATGTTGAGTAATTTTCACTAATCCTAGATTGATAATGCATGGTACTAGCTAAGAATCCCTGGAAATGGTGCCAATGATGAGTAGTGTTGTAACCATATTTCCAACCATATTAATCACTAAGGTGTTCATGCATGATTTGGTTAAATTCTATGGATTCCTAGTGTTCTCGTTTATAAGATTTAATCTAGAAGGTGAATCTAATCATGGAATGCTTGTTGTCTTCCCAACTACACTTGTGAAGCTTAGTTGTATGGTTAAGTGTAATTGGGGCACATGCTTTTTATTATTTTATATTTTGTTCACCTACGTTTGGTAATAGATTGAGAATAAATTGATTAACTAGTTCAACTAATTTAATTACTAATTAATAACTAACTATCCTAACATAAGCATCAGGTCCCACTTTCTACACACATCCTGAACACATACAACATTACTGGGTGACCAAGCGTTAATTACTACTGGGATTATCAAGTGTTATATGTATGCTCAAAGTCATCATACTTATTTATGCAATTCTATTTAGCTTAATTAATTACTTAAAGTCTTTATCATCTTAGTTTAATTAATCACTTAATTAATGAAAATAATAAATGCATAAAAAATCATTAAGCTAGTCCAAGTGTTGCAAGGTTTATCAAAATTCTCATCTGTATTGCCACACACACTATGATGCTTAGGTACAATCATGCTTAAATAAAGATTTGTACACTCCTTGACTCTTTCTATGGGCACTTAGAAAATTATTCTATCTCTTATGGAAACAAACTACAAGAGTTTCACTAGCAACTAAAAATCCTACTCTTCATTAACATGATTGGGACATCATATTTATAGACCTACTAAGATGCCATGTGACAAGTACATGTCAAAATGGGAAACCCTATGGGATCCCATTGATGGGGTTGTGTTGATGGTATCCCATCAACATAGCTAGCTGAAGACTCTTTATTAATTTTCTAACCTTGATCTTCTCTTTGAAGAAATGAAGACACTACCTCTTTAGGATCCAAGTCAATGTCATATGCAAGGACAACATACTAAGAGCCATATTGCCCAATATTTATGAAAGTAGATGTATAGCCTAGTGGAAGGTCATAACAACTAGGTTTGACCTACATTACATTTTCCAAGCATTAATGAAGGGTTAAGCTATAGCCACACAACTCACCACTTCCTCGGTTAAGGACAATGCATCCATAGATCTTGAATTCCATGATGAGTATGTCAACATTGTTAATGAGATACTTGAAGAATATGAGGCCATCATGAACTTTGACAAAGCTTCAACTACACATGGAGCCAATGCTACTATCATCATAACATTACCCTCTACTGAGATTCAATGTTTCACTTATTGTTTCCAATTTCCATGTACTAAGACGGTAGTGAAATATAAAGGATTAATCAATGGGATGATGGTAGCTTGTAATAGTAGAATTACAAGTTTAATGATAAAAGGTAATTCACAACTAGTGGTCAACCAAGTAACTGATGTCTATACTTGTAAAGCTAAACATTTATAATCTTACTGTGACCTAGCCAAAATTCCCCAAGCCTAGAACACCTTAGCTAATGCCATTACCACCTTGGCCTTAAGTGTGATGCCTAATGTGTTTAACAAGTTTCCTTCCTTGATAGAAAACTATGCTCTTCCCATCACATGAAACATTGAAGTTAATTGTATAGCCATCATGGGCAATGTTCCTTAATGAGAGTGATATGATGATATTAAGTTCTACCTAATGCATGATGAACCTCCAAAAAACCTAACTACCCCTCAAAAGGATGCTATATGTAAAGGATCAAAATAATACATAATTGTAACCAATAACACATTATGCCAAAGGTTCTACGATGGTGTATTATTATTATGCATAGATAAGGTAGAAGCTAATACAGTCCTTGAATAGGTCCACAATAGTATATGTGGAGGCAATATAGGACCTATAGCTATGACTACAAAGATTAGACTCTTAGGATATTATTGGCCCTATATGGAAATTAACTACTTTTAGAAGGTTAAAACTTATGATATTTGTCAGTGCCATCGACTGATTTATACACCACTCAAATCACATGGCCATTCCAATGATAAAGACTCGATATAATTGGATCAATACCTAAATTCTCTATAAGGTATAGCTTCATCATCACTGCAATTGAGTATTTCACAAAGTGGGTAAAAGCCATCCCTCCAAGGAAAACATTGTAAAATTCATATTAGATAATATAGTATCCCATTTTGACCTACCTTTGACCATCGTCATAGATAATGGACCATAGTTTAGTAGCCAAGAAATGAAAATATTTTGTGAACAATTAAACATTAAGCATTCCTTTTTATCACCCTATTATCCAAAAGTTAATGGCCAAGCTAAGGCAAGTAACAAGGTCATCATAAACCTCCTAAAGAAAATTCTAGGTAATGGCAAACACAAGTTGCATGAACAACTCTTATATGGAAACTTTGGGCCTATAGGAAAACCTTTAGAACTGCAACCTGTGTCATCCTTCATAGCATGGTTTATGGATTTGAAGTTGTTTTTCCTCTTAAATTAAAAGTTTTATTGTTAAGGTTAGCTCTGTCTAGCTTCATCAATGATGAGCAAAATAAAGGGCTATGTACCATGGACCTTGACTCAGTGGAGAAACGGTAAATACAAATGCTTGCCAACATTAAATGATACCAAGAGAAGCAAAAATAACAACATCATCACAATTCAAATAAGTGGAAAGTCAAGGAAGGAGACCTTGTCCTCAAGGCTATTTGTTAACATGTGGGAAAATTCTTGGAAGAATGGAAAGGATCTTTCTTGATCACTAAAGCTTATGGAAAAGGAGCATTTAAATTGGTGGACATGGATAGGAATGAATTGACTAATTTGTTCAACCATTCCTATCTCAAGTCTTATTATATCTAACATTAACTTGTTTGCCTATAGCATTTTTTTAAATTTGTTTACAAGTTTAGAGAATTGATTAACATCGATGACCCTATGTTCTATCAATTATAACATATGGTAGCCTCTATTTGCTTGTTGTTGCTTGTAATTTCATGTAACCTCTTATAATCACATGTATTCTTTGACTTGGTTTCTTGTCCTCTTGGAGTTGTACTTGCACAATAAGCCTAGATCCATCATAAGGGTATGATTCATTGTAGAGGTGAGTGACCATGTGATCTCAATACACAAGATTCAATTAGCTTGTTCGATCTTGTCAACAATACTTACCTCACATCATCTCTATAACCCCTCTTGAGACGTAACCTTGCAACCAAATTATAGCCTTCCTTACCTTTCTAACAATGAAAACCTTGTTTGGCATTCATGAATCATGGTCATGTGAATCTCCTTTGATGTGCTTTTCCAACCAAATTCACTGAACACAACACATCTCATTCAGTGAGAAAACAAAAGTTTAGCCTTGATAATAAAGCCTAATGAAGGATTAGCTCCCTTAAAACAAACGAAAGGAAAATTCCAAGAAATACAAGAGGCTAATGTAGCCTATAGCAAGAAAATTAATAGCTCTTAAGAAAAAGAAAGAGCCAAGTGGCCAAGAAAGCCTAAGAATAAAGTGTTGGTTCCTCTAAACATCATTCAACAACTAGTAGTCTAAGCAAGAAGCATGAAGACCTCTTTGATAAAAAAAAAAATTCACCACTATACTGTAGCCATGATAACATTTAAAATTCTTTGTTAGCTCAATGTGATCATCTCTCGATAACTAATGTAGCCATTATCTCATCCCAAACTCTTAGCATCCCATTGTAATCTTATTTCACCATTGTGAGCACTTCTTGGTAAGATTCAACAACTATTGAATCAAGTGTAGAGAGGGAGCATTGGTGATGAACTTGTGATGATGTTTTGCATTCTTTATTTATGTCTCTTGGGTCACTCCTCAAAACATCAAAAAAGAGGGACCAATGAAACAACTCAAGAAAATTTAATTTATGCATAAGAACCTTGGTAACTAAATCTGCAATATAATTTTGGTGGAGGTCAAAAGACAAAAATAACTACCTTGTTTCCCCATCAAAATCCTACCCTATGGCCTTGTTTTGGTATAATTTTGGATTATTATTTAATCAAAAAAATGAAATTTATAGCCTACATGCTATGAATTCCATTTATGCTAGTGTGTGGAGGCCAAGATGTTTTATACATTATAAAAAATTGACATTTTAGCTCATACATTGCACATCCCAATCCCAAACATTATGGCAACATATGGGGTAGCATGTGAAACTTGGATGCTTGACCCATACATTGCACTTATGACCCAAAACATTATGTAATGATCCAATGAGCATATGGAACTATAACAAACACCAACATGGAAAATTCCAATCTTATTTAAACCATATTTAATGTCATTTTAAGGACTTTTGAGCATATCATACTTTGGAAAGAAATAGTAGAGCATTACAATAGATTTTTTGTAGCACTAATTTCTAAGTGTAGAATAAACCTATAGCAACATTCATTATGCAGATCAAATGGGAGACTGGTGTAGATATTGCATAGCTCACACCCTACTACTTGCACTAGATTACAAGAGATGCTTTTTATTCTTAGGCTTTCAGAGCCTTGATCTGTACCTTCTAAATCATCTATTTGAACAATATTATTTACAACATTAAATACAAATTTTTCAGTTTTCTTTTAACCATATTTCTTGCATATCTTCTACATTTTGTAATCTATTTCTAAGTCTCATGCTAAAACATCGTTTTTAACATGTTGCAGTTTACTTTCATTTCAGCATTTGAAAATAGACTCCCTAAGTTCTTAAGCAATTGGTAGGATCATTTAAGGTACTCCAAATCCTTTCGAGACCTATGGATCTTAGAGCTATACTATTCTACGTTGAGATCTTTAATTCTCCAACACCAAAATTTTCAGCTATTATAGGAACCTTTACAAAATTTATACTAATGGCTTAGTGCACTAGTGTGTTCCAAGGGAGAACCAACAAAGAATTCTCTAGGATGCACATGAAGGACCATGCAAAGAGCACTAAATGAAAAGGAGAATAGCCATAAAAATCCTCATGCCTAGATATTTTTGGTCAATACTCTTCCATGATGTACATGACTTTGTCAAATTGTACAAATGGTATCAACGAGATTAGTGGGATGGCGAAAGAAGTTATGAACATATTTTAAAAGAACACAATAGTGGATATAGCCACTAGAGCCATTTGATTTATGGGGAATTGACTTCATGGGTCTTATCACCCCTTCTTTGAATGGCAAATTATACATTGTTGTTGGTGTAGACTATTGCACAAATTGGACTAAAGCAGTTGTAATTACTAATTGCATTCTAGCAACTATTGCTAAATTATTTGAGTACTATGTGGTAAATATGTTTAGCATGCCATAAACATTAATATCTAACAATGGCATACACTTCCTAAGGCTACCTTTCATAAAGTTGATGCAATGCTTAAGGGTAGATGACAAGTTAACCACACCATATCACCCCTAAGCTAATGGACAAGCCAAAGCCACAAACTATGAGATAACCTACATACTAACACAAAGAGCTAGTAAGTATATGAAGAACTAGAGTACCAAACTTAGTGATTCTTTGTGAGCTTGTAGATCAACCTATAAATTTGCTATCAAGTATTCTCCCTATGAGCTTATGTGTGGAAAATTACCTAAACTATTTATACAAGCATTACACTCAATCCTCGTTGTAACTTAGACTTGTACCTTACATGATAATAGAAGAGGTGATTAATGATCTTGAAGGACCATCAAAAGGTATTTTGACAAATACTCCTAACTCCCAAGGTGGAGGTCCACTAAAAGCTATTTTGAGTATTACTCCCAAGGAGGAGGTCCACCAAAAGACCATAGCCCTTAGTCCTAAAATTTAAAAATAATACACATTTGTCATTAAGATTACTTAGAATATCAAAAGGTGCCAACGAGATATCAAATTAATAGGTAACATATTTAAACACATATTTACAAATAAAAAGCCTCATTTTTTTGCTAATCGTTGTCATAATCATTATCAATGAGAATGAGCAATTGTACCTTTAGCTTTTAGATGCATTGTTAATTGTGGTATCATAGTTTCATCATATCAACCTCATTTCAATTTCTTGGTTGCTATATTTTCAAGAAAAACACTTTGGTGCTTTATGCAAAGCCAAGCTTCGGAATGCAACTCCAATGGACTACATATTTTGACACTAGAATTTTACCTTTACTAAGCTCACTACAATATAGTTATTCATTTTGGGCTTTAGATGCAGATCTTTCATCTATAAATTTATGTTGGTCAGTAGCTGAAATAGGTACTTATCAGTATGCATAGAAAATTACTAGATAAATATTGGAAAGATAAAACTCACGACTACCTGGAAGACTCTAATTATACTTATTTATTGGCTATGTGCACAATCAAGATAGAAATCAAGCTACTCTATCTATCTACATTACATAATATTCTTAAATGGAAGCACATAACAAGCATCTCTAACATGGAAAGTAAGAGAAATAATAACAAACTAAACATAGACTTTGGATCATCCCAATCTTGATTAATCTCTTGCTACTAAACCATACAATCAACCCTGACCTTATATATTACCTCAACTAGAATCACAATTAAACCATTATTATTAACTAAAATCATATCCCAATGTTCATCTAGTACATAACTAAGACTAGGAGTAAGATCGACCCAATAAAATTATTGGTTTGGCAAGTGTAGAGTAGGCTCATGCTCAAACAAATACAAACTCAAGAGCAGAAAGAGAAATTGATTGGTCTTTGGAGATCAAAACATATTGATCCTTATATAGAGAAACAAACTGATCTTTAAACTAATCTTTAGATAGAGAAATGGAATGATCTATAGTTTGATCCTTAGAGAGGGAAATTGACTGATCTTTGGTTTGATCCTTAGAGAGAGAAACCAACTATTCCTTAGACTAATCTTCAAAGAGAGATATAGACTACATTTTCACATCAATCTCTACGGTTTTGTTATTCTCCTCCTTCTCAGCAGTAATAGTAATAGTAGGAGGTGGCTTTTCTATCATAGTTTCATCCTTCATGGCTTCCTTTGTCATATTTTCTTCCTTCATAGTTTCTTCAATGGTCTTCTTGATGGTCTTAGTTTTAGTGTGAACCTGTAAAATATCTAGAGAAAATGAGCTTAGTTTTCAAATTAAAATTCCAAAAAAACTTGATGATGAATCATGATAAACTAATTTGTTGATGAAATTGAGTGAGCACACTACCTTAACAGTGGCCATGGCTAGCAATGAAATCAGAAATTAAGATGTGAAGATGAAGCCTAGGAAAAACTCGCTAATGCTCAGATGGATTGAACTAGGATGNACCTTAAAACCAAAGCCTTAACAGAGCCCAAAGTTGTGAGATGACCTTCTAGTCACTTACAATAAGACAAAAGCTTTTTACACACCCCAAGATGAAAGCTAAGAAAGAAACCAAAACAAGAATTTCAAAGGAGATACCACTTAAGAAAAGTAATATTATTGGTAAAGCCTAGTTCTTGACATTGAAGTTGAACATTACTAGCAATAGAGCATTTCATGCCATAGTCAAATTTAGTGTAGTTGGTGTTCTAACACTAGGCATCTAGACAACATTTCCAAATAAAGAAAATAATCTCAAAGAAGAGGATTTTCCAAGCTTTTTGAAGGTGTCACTTAACATAGTCATCTTTGAAGATACATAGAGGGAAACTAGCATAATGGTTAGGAATAAAAATATGGAGAGATTGACACCACTTCCATATTTTTTGAGAGAATGAGAAATCCCAAAAGACATGCACAAAAGAGTCATTAACTTGACAAATGATGCATATATGGCAATCAACCCCTAAGAAGTGAAGCTTGTGTCCAATGGAAAGACCTTGATGAATCAAGGACCAAAAAAATAAATGGTGCTTAGGTTGGGCCTTGGAAGTCCAATCAGAATGAAAAATAGCTTTGCACACTCCATATTCTATTTAAAGTAGACCTATGTTCCTTGCTTAAGGTTAAAATATCCCAAGTAACTTAGTGAAAAGATTTGTGATTGTCCTTATCCCCCCATAAAAAATTCCTAAGAATTTTATTGATGCACTGAAAGGAAGATTTGGAAGGAGCCATAAAGGAAGAGTAGTACACATGAGTGGAGCTAAAAATATGATTAACTACAATAAATCTACCTACAAGAGATAAGGATTTAGAAGCCCATTTCAAAGCTTTATGTTTCACTTTTTCCACCACATTATTCCATAAGGTAGTGGGAGTAGCAAATAAAGCAATTGAGATACCCAAAAGGTTGAAAACATTAGTAGGAGAAAGCCACTTGATATTAAAATGATAAGTCTAAGTAGGCCTTGGAGAGAAGCTAGACTAAATAGCTTGCATTTTGTTCTAATTGATTTTAGCTCCTAAGGCTCTACAATAGATGTCACTGCAATCTAAGGCAATGTTAAAATTATTATGGTCCTCAAGAAAAGTGAGAAAAGTTTCATCTACAAATTGGCTATAAATGAGATCCTTTCCTTCTTATGGAAGAGAGATACCTCTTAGCCTCATAAGTTCATTGTGAGATCTAAGAATAGCACCAAGAGCATCAGTAGCTAGGATAAAAAGATAAAGAGCTAGAGGGTATCCCTATCATACTGATTTTTGAATCTCAATAACCTTTGAAAAGGTTCTATTAATACAATTAACTAAAGAGGCCTCTAACAAAACCAGATCAATATGTCTATCAAAAACAACACCTAAGTTATGATGCTTTACTTCTTAAAAAGGACCAATCAAGCATGTCATAAGCTTTAGCAAATTTGAGCTTAAGAAGAATGGTTTTTTGATCAATGAAAGAAGCCTAATTCAAGTTCTCAATAGCAATAATGACATTTTCTAAAATATACATGCTTGGAACAAAACTAGTTTACTCTTTGCTTATGAGATGAGAAAGAAAAGGTTTTAATTTATTGGGTATAGCTTTAGCAACAATTTTGTAGATAACATTTAAAATAGTGATAGGGCACTAGTTGCTAATGCACATACAATCTTCTAACTTAGGTAGAAGCTTAATAATATTGGCATTGATTAGTTTGCCAAAGGAACCTTTCCTAATAGTATCTTAAAGAGTGGGCCAGAATTTCTTGAAAAATTCTGTAGGAAGACCATCCATACCAAGGGCTTTACCATCATGGAGTTTTTGAAGAGCTTTACAAAGATCCTATTTAGAAAGAAGAGAAGCATCACCAAATATGGAATGATTAAAAGGATTAATAACTCCTAAGAAAGTATTAACTGTAGTGGGATCAATATCTTCTTTTCAAAAAATATGAGAGAGAACTCAAAGAAAACCTGTAGAATGTCAGTCTTGGAGGTAAAGATATTATCATCAACTTGAATAGCTAAGATTTTAGGGAATGGGTGTTCCTCTTTAAGGAGATGAAAAAATCCTTTAGTAGCCTAGTCACACATGTGAAGCCAAGAAAGATGGGCATGGAGGTGAGCACCTCTAGCTTCTTGGTGATCCATTATATGCATGTTCTCCTTGGAAATTTGCAAGTGATAGAATTGAGCATCAGTAGCTTCACCTTTATTAATGATAATTTGTAAAAAGGATATTTCCTTATGAAGGTTGCACTTATGAGAATTTATTCTTGAAGCCACCAATTTACCTGCATATTTGAAAAACCATTGGAGGCAACTATAAGCATTAGCCCACCAACCAATCCAACCATCTTCTCCAAGGGGTTTAGGATGAAAATTCCATATTTTCATCAATAGAGAGAAAAGGGAGATACTACGAAGAGAGGCAATGTTAAAAATATAAAGATAATTAGAAGAGTAGGAGCAACCAGATAGGGAAAGAGACCAGTGAATAGGATAATGATATGATAGAACCTATGTATAATCTACCTGAACAAAAGCACCATTGATGGTAGTAAATTGAATAGAAGCATTCGCAAATAGGTAAACCAGATTCATCCTAGAAGAAATGTAGGATTCTCCGTGTCTAGCACTACTCCAAGTAAACTAATTAGAAGAACTAGAAGAGGGATAGTTTCCATTAGCTTCTTGCAAATTCAATTTGCTCTTCAATGAAAGCCAAATAGAGAGCTCCTTGTTGTCTAAACCACCTTTCTATTCTCCAAATTTATCCTCTAGATTCTCAATCATATTAAAGTCTCCTACAATGATCTAATTAGCTATGGGAAAGTTGTACTCAAGCTAATTCCAAAAAAGCTTTTGGTCATTCAAATTACAAGGAGCATAAATGGAAACAATCCCTAGGATTTTGTTAGTGTACTATAACTAAACCCAACAATAATGCCCTAAATTATCATGATCGTGATCAATAACAGCCTCCTGCTACTTACTATGAAGAAGAATTATAGCTCCCCCTTTGTCGTGTTCATGGTAAGAAGAGACATAATAACTATTTGGAAAAATACTCTTACAACAAGTTTGAAGATGGAATCCTTGGATTTTAACTTCTTGAATACAAAAAACATTGAGGGAATGCCTACGAATATAATCTTAGACTATATACTTTCTATAGGGTTCCAAGAGTCCCTTAACATTCCATGAGAAACACTTCATTGTGTATGTGAAGATGAAGAAGGATCCCCCTCAACCACTAAAGTCTTGAAAGAATTCCTAGACTCAAAGCTATATACTAAAGGACATCGAGCACTTATTCTTCTACTAGTGGATTGATTAGCATTAGCAACAACTGGGGATTGGTGCCCTTTAAGAAAATCACTAAAGATAGGATTATCTCATGTGACTGAGCCATAAGATTTCTAGGTAACTTGTTCCCAACCACTAGTAGCATCTTTTGGAACCCTTTCTTGGTTAAGAGGAATCTTAGTGACATTAGTATCCTCAATATTCATATCTTCCACATTAGACATCTTGGGGTCCAAGGAAGAAGGGTTAGCCAAGTGCACCTCAACAGTATCATTACCTATATCCTTTGATATATTTTTAGCTTTTAATTCTTTACTAACCTATTCAACTAAAATTCTCTTGGCTTCAATCTTGGCCAATAACTTTGGACATTAAGCTTTCCAATGATTAGGATCAAGACAATAATAACAATGGTTTGGAAGCATAAGATATGAAATTTTTTTGAACAAAAGTCCTTCCCTTCACATTAAATTCTAGTGAGTTAGGACATTGTTTTTGCATATCAATTTTAACACATGCTTGCTGAGTTGGTCTTGTACAAGAACCTAAAAAAGAATCGATACTGATGACCTCCCCAACCTATGTAGCAAGAATGTCAATGTGGGGAGAAAAATGAGATTGGAGCCCTATAAATTCTATCCAAACTCACAAAATACTTTTACTTTCTTTTTTAGGATCAAAATCCTCTTTCCAAGGTTGAAGCACTAAAAAGGATCCATAGATGTTCCAAATTGATTGTTGTTTTATGAAATCTATCATAGCCTTGGTTTCAAAAGCGAAAAGAAAAAAATTCACTAGTAAGAATAGAGGCCAAGGTTAATCTAATGTTATGAGGTTCCAAGAATTTTTTGACCCATTCTTGGAAAACTAAGGTAGGAGGAATCCTGCTAATAAAAAAACCAATTACATAAAGATGGATAAAGGTTTGAACGATTTGATTAAAGATGTCTTTGGGAAAGTCAAATTGTAAAAATTTACTCTTTTCATCCATTTTAGTAGTATTGTCATTGGGTTGCAAATCACTGTTGGAGAAGCCCATTATTTTACATTTTTCCTCCAACATCAGAGAATGAAGAGATATTTTGGGTCATGTAGACTTGTTGGGTCCTAGCCCAAATGCTTCAAGGAATCAAAGTAGAGAATATATTAAGAAGAAAAATAGAAACAAAAAGGAACAAACTCACCAAGACACCTATTCACTAAATGATAAAAGGCACTACAAATGGCAAAAGGTCCCACTTGAATCAATTCTGCAGATGAACTTTGGATCCAAGCACAGAACAGGTCTGACACCACCACTAGCTGCCATAGTCCCTAATTCAAACATAGAACCCACCACTGAAATCATATAGAAAGATGCCACTATTCCATCTGCCCATGTAGATTAAAAATATTCCACTCTGAAACCCTCATCCAATGAGCCACTACGTAAACATCCACCGGCTAATGACCCTATCACATAAGTTACCATTACAACAATCTAACTAGGTTTTTGCACAGCAAAAATGTGAATAGAACCCAATAGCAGCCTACCTTACACTAGGCTAATACAATGTTTGCCACATAATTGAAGATTAATGAAAATACACCTAGGCTACCTGTTGCATTTTCTTATTTCTCCCTTAGATGCAAAGATGGAGCCTAGGCAAAACTCACTGATGCTTAGATGGATCGAACTAGGATGATTATGAGTGAATAGAAGGATCAAGAGAGAGAGATTTCTATGAGACTGCATATGCAGGAATTTGTATTTATGCGTTGTCCTTCTTTGGCCAAATGAGCATAGTCTATCAACAAAATGCTCATTTCATTATTTGAATAAAAAACAAATAATGGATATTTTTTACAGTATGGCCCTGCAAAATTTTATATACATATACACAAATACATGTTTGTGTGTATCGACTTTTCCTTTCCTTCAGAATTAAATGTTCCTGCATCCTCAACCATGATTTCAAAAATTACTAGCACATTTTTTGGTGGACCAATTTGCCAATTTTTTATAAGAATATGAAAAGGTAGTAGAAACAACTTGTACTTCACATGTTCCCTAGTACAATAATAATAGTTACTAAAATCTAAAAAATTCCTACTTCACACATTTATGACATTTATCAAAAATAGTATATGCATGTAAACTACCATCACACACACCTATATATATATATAACCTTGTAAAAAATGAAAGAAACCAATTTGATGTAATTAAAAAATTATAGCTTTAGTCTTCATGAAAGAAATACGTGCAAATAAGCTACATATTTAAATTGGCACAAACACAACAACAACATAAATGAAGTAAAATTGTCAAAGCTTGCAACCATATGTAGCAAGGGTGGGGAGGCCAATAGCTGTAGAATGATGAGTCTATAGAAATTACAGGTAGAGGTGGAACCCACCACTAACCATCATGATGGGGGTTTAGGCTAAAATTGGGGCTGCTACTATGTTCCACCACCCTATCCAAAAAGGCAAACAAGGCTAGCACTGAGACCCACCATGATATGGATAGTACGTTCATACAAGCTGGACATCATGTTGATGCCACATCAATGAAGCCACAGAGCCAAACGACTATCGCTAATAAGGATATGGACAAGGACACCACATGACATTGATGTGGGCATATGCAATATTTTATTGGGACCAAAAAAGGACAAGTCAAAAAATAAGAGAATAATAATAATAAATAATTGATGAAAAATTCAAATATATTATATTAAAGTGGTAGATTCTAAGTAAAGAAATAGGGTGGGCCTTATGGCAAAAGGGGGCATGTGGTAGGCGCAAAAGGAAGAAATAGTGGTGGAGTATCCAACACCCAGCCATACGAGATACGAGTGTTCACATGCAATATTGGTCAAACTCCATAGATAAGGCAATGTGATTATACTAGTAATTGATTAGCATCCATGATCGTTGTCTTCCCATGTGAGTTGGTAAAATCAATGCATATGGTTTAACTCACGATGAGGTATATGATATTGATGTTGAATTGGCCTTTAGGCTCTTAGTAAACATGAAGTGAAAGTAAAGGTTTCTAAATCTAAGTGATAGTAAAACAAATATAACCTAGCCTATGTGATGAGTAGTTGGTCCTGATCTTCTGGTCACACCTTGGACTTTGTGCAACTACTACTAAGATTACCAAGTACAACACTGTTGGGTGTACCAAGTGATAGTACTACTAGGTTACCAAGCAATTACACTTATGTGCTCAAGATCAGTCATACTCATTTCACTTAACAACATTAAAAGTAAATTACAAGTAATGGTAAACATTAACTATGGCAATAGTAAATAGTAAACATTAAGCTAAATGGAAATAGAAATAAAACTAAGTGTTGCTGCAATGATGTTGAGTAATCTTGATCTTTATTTCCATGCATGTAATGCATCCAAGTACATCACACTTGAATAAAGACTCCATTTAATTACAAAAAATCACATTGCAAGAACACACTGCTAAGTACTAAATTCAAGAAAACAAACTAAAAGTGTTCTATTACTATGCTAATGTATCTTCCTGATTTTGTACGACTAATTGTTGCTTATATAGGCTAGCATGCACCCCATGATATCGTTTATACGATAACGTATGCTAAGATATGATAACATATTTATGACATCGTAGATATGATATCATAATGATGATATTGTTATCCCAAAATTTTTGACTTTATCATAGCCCGATGACTAACTAAAAACTCATCTTCAAGTTAAACCAAAATGAGGATGAAGTTCCCTACAAAATTTGGAGATAGATTTACATGACACTGACTTTTATATACATGACTCTCTAATGCTATAGTGGAGTTTACAAAAATGACACATTTTATTACATGACAAAAAAAAAGTTGATGAAGTTGGTGTAGCCTTATGTTGTTCCAGGTGGTGATGGCTCTTCCATTGGTTTCTTCCCATTATCGTTAAGCTTCTAAAATTTGTAGCAGTTTAGGACTACTTGAAGCTTCTCTTCCTTTATTCTAGAATTATGAACCATCCATGATAATGAGCCAATGTTTGATGGAGTTAGCACATGCCATGAACATGATAGTTGCAAAAACATACCATGCCACAAATTGTCATCTCTCTTCTTCAAAAGCTCTAGTATTTTCACTAAGTTCATGGTAGTTTGTTAATCTTCTGGTCAAATTCATTACTACATCTTTCTACCCTTGGTAGCCAGCCTTAACTACTTCTAGTTTTGAGTTTGCTACTTAAAATTTCTATAGAGCATCTTTTCGGTTTACAAAATATTTCTGATATAAGGCATAGGTGGCTGCTACTTACTATTCTAGCTCATTTCTTGGCCTACGTGCTATTAACATGATCAAATTAGCATAATGAAGGTTTGCTAACACCATGTATTCTTTTAAGTCCTCTATCTACAAGTATTTATTTTTTACTTTTGCTTGATAGGTATGGATCATGTTGTCCAAGATGGTTTGCCAATTAGGATTTTATGTTGCAATAGAACTAATTTTGGCCTTTGCCATTTGGATCTCTTTTTCATTTATCTACTTGTATATGCCCAGTTGGTCTCAGAAGTGTTCTTTAAGCCTTTCATGCTTCTTTGCCTCATTCTACCATGCACTAATTTTAATTGTTGATTTCTCAACTGATGGATACTTTCTTCTATTTTTTTTTCTACTTTTCTACTATGATCAACCTCATGTTGTCTACAACGAGTTATTTATTTTCTTCCTATAAGGCATCAAGTGCTTTGGCATGGGTATATGATTAGGCTTTGACTACTGAAGCATTCCATACTTCCTTTTCTTTCTCATCTACTTTGTCTTTATTATTCTTTAGGAGGAAATTGATCTGCTTAGTTCTAAATTATGCTATCTGATCTAGTGCTATGAACTAAGTTAGATCTCTTCGTTCTACTCACAAGGCTGCAAGCTCTTCTTGTAATTGGCCAAGCTCATTCTCAACATGCTTTGCCCTAGTTTCATCCATGATTAATTTTCCATTGATGGCAATTAATTTAGATTGTATTGCAAGTGACATCACTAGAAATATTGAAGATATTTGTCATAACTTGTCCTATCTACAATAGTCTATCTAACACATCTTCATGACCTACAAGTATCATAGAGATACCAGCTAGCATTTGAGCATCTCTGGTTCTAGTAAGATTTACTGGTAACACAATAGGTACATTAAATGATTCTCTGATGTGATCTATGATCACTTTTGTGGCTCCCATTACATCATGGTGCTACATGATCACAATTGTGACTCCATCTCCAAATTCAAGCACCACTTGGAATGATGCAACATTCCCAAGAATTTGTTGTGACTATTGGGCCTCTCCTCCTAATTGTAATGATATTTTTCCATTGGTAGGATTGGTTGAAATGGTTGGTCTGACTACATCATCAATAACTTTAAATAGATTGGCCTCTTCCCTACTTTTCCAACTGATAGTTTCTACAATTTTTTGTAGATGACTCATTGAAGATCTGTAATATTGTGGTAGTGATGGTGGAACTTGTGGTTTCTACTACTGTTGTCACGTGGTTTGGGTAGTCTCCGTAGTTCCTAGTTGTTCTTCTAATTGGTCCTTTTTGGGAGGCACTGACTTGAGTATTTTGGCATAGGAGGCATTCTATGCCTTCCTTAATGCATCATTTGTATACCCTAGGATGCTAGCTCATTTGCATAACTTCTAGATAAGGCAAGGGAATGAAAGTGGTAACTTTCATGTCCTCTTCTCCTCAAGCCACCTTTTTATTTTTGTGAAGTAGAGGTAAGAGATGTTTGCATTGAAATTTTCCATTAATATTACACTTTCTTTAGCTAGATATGTAGAAATTCGATTCAATCTCTTGGTAGAAAATAGGTAATAAGTGCCAATTTTGAAATAGATATTTTCTTTTGTAGTTAATTCATTGTATTATTTATATTCCTTACCATACACCCACTACAACCACAGGTTCCTAGCATCTGCGTCAGATTTGGTTGATATTTATGCCACCTTCACTCCTTGATTGGGCATGTTTAATACCCCTATGATTACCTTAATTGAGTAAGATACAGAGATTCCTTTAATTTTGACTATTGCATTAGCTTCTCGATTTCACCAAAACTAGAGTGTTTCTCCTAGATACCACTTTTAATTATTTGTCAGAGTAGACCATAAAGGAGATGACTAAAGTTGGGCATTAACATCTTCTAGAGAAAATTCCAAAAATGGATCAAAGTTGAGTTCCACAATGATTGTTGAAATGATGGATTTTTCCTAAATAGCTTGAAGGCATTCAAGTGATAGTGTAAGTTGTTGTCCTTGGATGGGCACTAGTAGAACATCCACTTTTGCTTGAGAAAATTACTTTGTAGCAAGATTTTGTTGATGAATGCTAAAGGATTATGCATCTTGCTTTTCTTGTTCTACTTATGGATTTTACTCACTCAATTGTCCTCTTCCACTATCTCATGATATTTTTCTTGTCGTTCATGAAAGTTTTCCTTGTGCTCCTTTTTTTAGGGCCATTTATAATCAATCAAAGGTTTTGAATTACTAGAGTATTATTATAAATGAGCAACAATATGGTACCTTACTCATATCCTTAGTTATATTAAGTTCTTAGTTCATTATGATTGTAGAGTTAGAAAATTTTTCAACAACCTCATTAGTACTTTAAATGAGTGGCATGATTAATTACAAGTCTTCTTAATGTTGTTTTGGGCTTAACATGAGTGATTTCAAGTTGTTTTGGCATTAATATGAGTGATTTACATTAAAAATTCTAAATATGTCTCCTTAGACTAAACCCTATAATACCTTTTGGTTGTTATTAATTTCAAAACATTGACTCAAATTTCCCCTTACTCACAACCCCCACAACTAAGGTGATCACTTCAGGATCACATAGATTCAAAAATCATGCAAATCAAGGTAATAATAAGTTATGAGCATTAGAAGATGGAGTGTTAGAGCTCTTAGCTACCAAAAAAATCTGGCAACAACTCCCTTCTTATGAAATTCCAAAATTAAAAATTTTGCTAACTCCCCCACACTATATATAGTTTCTATTAGTGCAATATCATAAATATGATATCGTAGATGTAATATCGTAGGTGTCTGTGATATTGTAGATATGATGTCATTGTTAGAAAAATCAAAATTTCTGAATTTTTTTCTTATAAAAAATTGAGTCCCATAGGATAGTTGGAAGATATGCATCATGTTGAATGAGTCTTGAAATGGAGATGATACTTTAGCTGTGAAAAATAAGCATTGAAAGTCTATAGTTCAGGAATCTTGAGCTTGAAAGTATATGAGGTATTGATGGAAAATTTGAAAAAGACAACATTTTTTTGTTATTAGAATAGATAGTGTGAATGATATAAGAAGTATTTATTATTATTTATTAGAATTCGAAGGCTTAAGATGATGTGGAATCATTGGCAGGTATAAGATACAATAGTTATACAAGTGGATCCTCCTCAAAGCAATCTCTAGCCCTTAATACCCTTGTATAACCATGCTTGAAAGTGTCCTTAGGCACTTAAGGAGTTGAATGTAATTCATACCTATTTAGTAAGACACACATGTTAGTGAAACACCACTAATTTTGGCCTAGCACTTTTAGACAAGAATCAAGCTAAGTCATGTTGCTGCCCAACATGAGTACAGTCTAACCAAACTTGGAGGCCTCCAAAATAGCCCCCAATGGTCCATGATTCAATAGGCAAGGTCCCCCCGGGGCCCACAGGCGACTGCACCAACTTCCAGCATCCAGAATCAAAAGTTTCAAGTTCAAAATGTTTGGTTTTGGCTAAGTACACTTAGGTTACTTTTTCAGACGCTGCACAGCGTAAGGATCAGCGTCACCAACTTTTGGAGCCCAAAAATTGAGTCAAAATAGGTTGAAATCAAGCACAAGAACCCCCCATGACCTTCACAAGGTCCCCAATAGCACCCAGCCTCCAAAAAATCAAGATTTGGGCCTCAAATATGCCATTTTGACTTGGTGACGCTGGGGTTATTTTTTTCAGACATTGAAGCGTCACCAATTTTTAGAGCCCCAAAACTAAGCCAAAATGACTTGATTTTAAGGGTGTAAGTCATCCTCAAGGTTCACTATTGATAACTATGGGTCCCAGCCTTTAAAAATTCTAGATTTCAGCCCAAAATTGCAAGTTTTGGAGGTCACATGCCAGGTCACATTGCAGGTCACGCTGGGTGCTAGACAAGCAAGGCGAAGTTAATCCTCCTTGATTTTCTTTGTAAATTTTTATCATTTGAGGGCTTGTCTAAATTATTTGTATTTTCATGGGCTTGAATGAACCACAAATTGTAAAATACATTAAATCTGGTCAAAGAAGGCAAATATCCAACACACATCCAACTCGTGCACAACTATCCAACACAAATACATTGAATCTAGTCAAAGAAGGCTAATTGCCAACACACATCCAACTTGTGCCAACTATTCATGGGACACATGTCACTAGATCTATTTTTATCTCATCTCCCAACCATTGATTCAATTCTTAAAAACCCTAGCCAAACCCTAACCCAACCCTATAAATACCCTATCAATTCACACAAACGAAGGGCAAAGCAAGAGAGAAGGCAAGAAGGACAAGAAGAAGAAGAAGAATATTGGAAGAGGCAAAGATTGGAGAGATTGGCAATTTTGAAGGAGGATAGAATTTGTAATCCTTAGGTGCTTGGCACATCTGATTGTTGGTTTCCAAGTTTTTCTCATGTTCATCCCATTTCATCGTCGCATCATCGTGTCATATCATTTCGGGGCTAGGCATTTGACTTGCCATCCACACTTGTGCAACTACGCTTCGACNCGTCGCATCATCGTGTCATATCATTTCGGGGCTAGGCGTTTGACTTGCCATCCACACTTGTGCAACTACGCTTCGACCGATGCATATTCCTGTTTGAACAATACAATACAGTTTCATTATTGCCTCCCATTTACATTATTTAGTTCTGTTTATGCTTTACAAATATAGCTTTATTTATGCTTTATTTATAATTCAGTACGCTTTGTTTACATTTCATATCGTCGTTTGCATTCCGTTTACATACCATTTACGATAACTCCAGCGCTAGCCGTAGCTTACGCTCAGGGAAGTCCTTGGTTGATTTGCATGTAGACCATCCAAGGCACTCTGCCTTCGTTTACTTTTCCAACTTGCTCTCGGGCAAAGGCAGGGTCAGCTGTGGCTGCCCGACGATCTCTCGATGTTTGTTTCCCTTCCAGCCTTACACAGACGATTTAGGACAGTACAGTTTTTGGCAATAGAAGGAGGGCCTAAACCATTTCTATCTACATTTTTGATTAGCACTTAGTCAAAAATCTGGATGTTCTAGAGAGCATAACAAGTTCTTAGAGCATAGCAAGCTCCAACGTAGTGAGTGTAGCGCTAGAGTTGGTCATTTTTAGCAATTTTCACACTTAGCATTTTTTTTCTTTGCATTTTCATACTTAGCATTTTTTTTCTTTCATTTTTACACTTATCCATTTTCTTGCTACTAGTAGATTTAGTCTTTTTTATTTTTATTTTTTCTTTTTTTCATTTTCAAAGTTAGCCATTTTCTACAAATAACAACTTTCACAACCCAATTTGTGAATATGAATCCAAATCAACCTTCTACATCAATGC
>MNCI01003654.1:212045-226026 GCA_015680685.1 Gnetum montanum | reverse complement strand
TTAAGTTACAAAAGATCAAGAGGCAACTCAAAAACTAGAATGAATGATACGAACTGTCTGAAATGATGTTAAACTACGAATTGTTTGAAACGATGTTAAACTACGAACTATCCAAAATGAAATTAAACTACGAACTGTCTGAAATGACATTAAACTACGACATGTCTGCAATGACATTAAACTAGCCACGGTTAGAAATGGCCAGTTCCATTTAAAATTTCTTGAAAACATTACTACCTTTGGCCCACCATGGCATAAAACTGGTAATCCTTTCTTTAATAACAGATGCAACAGTCCATCAAGACTCTAAATTGATGTACCAAGCCCGAAACGGCTTTAAACTAGAGCCAACAAATTACAGATTTACAAATTCTAATTATCTTACATTGAATTTTTGCTTACAGGTCACAAGTTATGATTTAGATTCTTGCACGGTCGTTGCTTTATTTTCCAAGTATTTACCTTACATCTTGCTCTACACTTTAGAAATTTATTATTACATTTAGTTGCACACATATACTCTAGAAAACAAAGAAAAACAATAAAAAAACATAAAACTACAAAAATACATGGCCCAAAAAGAACTTAAACTAGCATATGGCCTGGAATGGCCTAAAACTATCAATTTTTGCATTTCTTTTCTTTCATTCATACATTCTAACTCTATGTACGGCAGGTGTTGCTTGATGTTGTTTTCTTCCTAGTTGATTTTTTTTTGCAGGATCTTGCAGGCATGTAGCATGACCATGCATGCAGCATCACACTTTACACAAGCAAGGTAAGCATTAGTCCGCTATGGCTATAAACTAGCACAGATAGTCCTGGATCATGACTTAAAACTGATACCACAAAATAGTCCTGGATCATGACTTAAAAATGATACCACAGAACAGTCCTAGATCATGACTTAAAACTGATACCACAAAATAGTCCTGGATCATGACTTAAAACTGATACCATAGAACAGTCCTAGATCATGACTTAAAATTGATACCATAGAGTAGTCCTGGCATCATGACTTAAAACTGATACCACAGAGTAGTTCTAGATCATGACTTAAAACTGATACCACATAATAGTCTTGGGATCATGACTTAAAACTGATACCACAAAACAGTCCTAGATCATGACTTAAAACTGATACCACAGAACAGTCCTGGATCATGACTTAAAACTGATACCACAGATTAGTCCTAGAGCATGACTTAAAACTGATACCACAGAACAGTCCTGGATCATGACTTGAAACTAATACCATAGAGTTCTATCTGGTATGATACTAAACTGCTACATTCTTCCACCATGACATGAAACTAGCATCCAAAGTCCACTAAGACTATAAACTAGTTTGCCTCTTCATAGTCCACTATGACTATAAACTAGCAATGCACCGTCTACCACGACGCTAAACTGGCACCGTCCAAGGGGTTATGACGTGAAACTAATCCACAACAGTCCACTAATACTATAAACTGGTGTCATCATCGACGACCAGGCAAAACTTGAAAAGATCGGCTTTTGCAGTTGGCTGTTCCTGTTGCATGATTCATCCCATGGGGCCTAATGAAACTGATGTTNATGATACACAGTACATGATGCAAAATGCAAGTGCTCAAACACGAGCACGGCACAAAAAGCAAGCTCTTTCAAAAAGACCGAGAAAAGAAAAAAATAAGAAGAAAAAAGGGTCANTGAGGCATTCGTGCATAGATGCACTTCATCATGATGACAAGGTATCACGTTTTTCCTGACGCACGCAACTAGGTTAATCAATCCATTCATAAGTACATTTTCGACTCCCGATGCATCCCTTATTTCCCCATCATGCTCCCCTTAGTCTATTCAATTACACCCCCCTGATACATTCTTCTCACCTCAAAACTCTTGATACACTGTTGCACATTGTAACTCTCTAAGTAGTTGCAACGCAAAACATGATACACAGTACATGATGCAAAATGCAAGTGCTCAAACACGAGCACGGCACAAAAAGCAAGCTCTTTCAAAAAGACCGAGAAAAGAAAAAAATAAGAAGAAAAAAGGGTCAAAAAAATGCACGGAAAAGGTCTTCAAGACCCCATTGACATCATAAACAAAAGACTATTGGCCATTCTCATATAAGCCCCAGGCGAGAAGGCAGTTTTCTTGAAAAAATAGTTACACTCGTGTCTCAAAGAGACCATGTTGCACATCATTATGTGGCTTTGGTTGTTTACAACAGGCCCCACAAATACTCTATAAGAGTCCCATTTCTCCAAAGAACGCACCTCCTATGTCTTGGTTCCAAGTCTGCTAAAAACCCGACTGTTGACAAGGACCAATGACATAACTTGTGCACAAGAGAGCATTCCTCTCCCACAAATCCTAGTAGCAATCATTGCCCTTAACCTCCTAGCTTCCTTGGTTATAACCGATTCCCTCAATCCCATGTACTTTTGAAAATCGTGCGATGACACCCAGCCAAGGGCCGATGGTTGATGTTTGATGCTTTATTGCTCATGGTGTTTTGCACTTCTTTGTCGACGCCACTTGAGTGGATTCCTCCAGACATCAACAAAGAGGGGCCAATGAAACACCACTAATTTTGGCCTAGCACTTTTAGACAAGAATCAAGCTAAGTCATGTTGCTGCCCAACATGAGTACAGTCTGACCAAACTTAGAGGCCTCCGAAACAGCCCTCAATGGTCCATGATTCAATAGGAAAGGACCCCCCGGGGTCCACAAGCAACTGCACCAACTTCCAGCATCTAGAATCAAAATTTTCAAGTTCAAAATGTTTGGTTTTGGCTAAGTACACTTTGGTTACTTTTTCAGACGTTGCACAGCGTAAGGAACAGCGTCACCAACTTTTGGAGCCTAGAAATTGAGTTAAAATAGGCTAAAATCAAGCACAAGGACCCCCCATGACCTTCACCAAGGTCCCTAGCAGCTCCCAGCCTCTAGAAAATTAAGATTTGGGCCTCAAATATGCCATTTTGACTTGGTGACGCTGGGGTTATTTTTTTCAGACGTTGCACAGCGTAAGGATCAGCGTCACCAATTTTTAGAGCCCCAAAACTAAGCCAAAATGACTTGATTTTAAGGGTGTAAGTCATCCTCAAGGTCCACTATTGATAACTATGGGTCCCAGCCTTTAAAAATTCCAGATTTCAGCCCAAAATTGAAAGTTTTGGAGGTCACACGCCATGTCACATTGCAGGTCACGCTGGGTGCTAGACAAGCAAGGCGAAGTTAATCCTCCTTGATTTTCTTTGTAAATTTTTATCATTTGAGGGCTTGTCTAAATTATTTGTATTTTCATGGGCTTGAATGACCCACAAATTGTAAAATACATTAAATCTGGTCAAAGAAGGCAAATATCCAACACACATCCAACTCGTGCACAACTATCCAACACAAATACATTGAATCTAGTCAAAGAAGGCTAATTGCCAATACACATCCAACTTGTGCCAACTATTCATGGGACACATGTCACTAGATCTATTTTTCTCTCATCTCCCAACTATTGATTCCATTCTTGAAAACTCTAGCCAAACCCTAACCCAACCCTATAAATACCCTATCAATTCACACAAACGAAGGGGCAAGCAAGAGAGAAGGCAAGAAGGATAAGAAGACGAAGAAGAATATTGGAAGAGGCAAAGATTGGAGAGATTGGAAATTCTGAAGGAGGACAAAATTTGCAATCCTTGGGCGCTCGGCACATCTGATTGTTGGCTTCCAAGTTTTTCTCACGTTCATCCCATTTCATTGTCACATCATCATGTCATATCATTTCGGGGCTAGGCATTTGACTTGCCATCCACACTTGTGCAACTACGCTTTGACCAGTGCATATTCCTATTTGAAAAATACAATACAGTTTCATTATTACCTCCCATTCAAATTATTTAGTTCTATTTATGCTTTACAAATATAACTTTATTTATGCTTTATCTATAATTCAGTACGCTTTGTTTACATTTCGTATTGTTGTTTGCATTCTGTTTACATACCGTTTACAATAACCCCAGCGTAGCCGTAGCTTATGCTCAGGGAAGTCCTTGGTTGATTTGTGTGTAGACCATCCAAGGCACTCTGCCTTCATTTACTTTTCCAGCTTGTCCTCGGGCTAAGGTAGGGTCAGCTGTGGCTGCCCGACGATCTCTCGGTGTTTGTTTCCCTTCTAGCCTTACACCGACGATTTAGGACAGTACAGTTAGTACCATAAAATTAGAGAAATAACTCTATGTTACACAATATCATAAGTTATGATTATTCAAATAGTGAGATAAAATAGGCTTAGAAGGAATTGTAAAGAATTGGGATGTGAGGTGTCCTACCATAGGCATAAAGAATTCTTGTGTTTTATTAGTTGTTAAGGTAATCATTAGCCTTTTTGTCCAAGATTCAAACTAAGTCTAGGGCACATCTAGTGAGATTTCATCATGTCATCTCTTGGAATTACAATTGTTAGAATATCAATTTTGCAAAGATTATCATCACTTTGCATATTGTCCAAAGGATGAGCTTATTCATGGAACTTTTTTATTTGTTTATTTTTTAGATTCCTAAGAAGTTGCCTACCTTCATGCATGGGTAACATGTCTTTCTAGTGGGATCCCTAGAAATTTATTTTGTACCCTTTTATTTGTTATTTGTGTCAACCTTTTTACACAACACTTGTTTTACTCTTACTTCCATTTTTTGTTAGATCTACAAGGATATAATACAACCTTAGTAACATGATCAAACTTACAATAATAATCCAAAAAATATCCATAAGTACCCTTGATGTCACTTCCTTTTTATTTTCCCTTGGTTCTTTCACTTTTCTATTTAGGCATAATGATCACAAGTTTTCTTAGTTTGATGGTGTAAAGATTATGGCTATTGAAAGAACCTCTTATTATTGGAATGGATAGATGGATGATATGGCTGACTGTGCAAGTAATCAATTTCTTATGACTTGATATCATAGAGAAATTTTCATCTTATTGGGCTACATCTTGTCTTTATGTAAATGTGTTTTATTAATGATCAAAAATTATTTACAAAGGGTTTGAAAAAAAGTATAAAAGAAATCGGAAATATGATAAAAATTATGAAAAAGTATAAAGAATGAAAAATGTTAAAGAATTGAAAAATATTAAAGAATGTGAGAAATTGAAGAAATGAGAAAGTATAAAAAAATGTGAAAAATGAAAAGAATTGTAAAAATAAAAAATAAAAAATTAGTGAGGTACGTATGGTTTTAAATAGACACCCCCATGACTGTTATGAAGATCAGGGAAATGGAAGATAGAATAGGTGGAAGACTAGTGAGTAGGTTGGATAAATTCTTTTGAGTACTCATAGTATGGTTTGACTTGTTAGATATTGAAAAGGATAAGCTTATGTGGGCTAAATGGGTGATGAATATGTAAGGTTATAGATGGATAAGTGATGTGTACTATGTATGATCCCTCCCAAAGTATCTAAAATTTAACTTCTTAGGATAAATGACTAGGATTATAATAGAGGACCTTGTCACCCAATTGTATGGTTACATTTCTTATCTGTGAATCATGCCTAAGTTTAGAGGTAGTTCTTATGGACTTCACTACCCATAAGTGTTACTTATCTATTTTCATCTAAAAGATTTAGATTGATTAAATGTTCCTTTTATGCTAAACTCAAATCAAGGTCAAGTTCACTACTAGTAGCTAAAGTGTGAAGCTCTACCTGGATTGGAAATGTTGACAACTTTTCATAAACTAACTCATATGAGGTGTGCCCTATAGGTAATTTCTAGGATGTTCTATAGGCCCATAGAGCATCGTTTAATTTTGTACTCCAATCACATATAAACCTACTAACCATTCTAGTGAGTATTCTAGTAACTTTACAATTAGTAACTTCAACTTGATCATTTTCTTGGGGATGATATGGTGTTGTTAATTTATGGTTAACCCAAAGTTGTTGCATGAGTTTCTTAAAGGTAGCACCAATGAAGTAGGTCCCCTTATCTAATATTAGCATTCTAGGCACTCCAAATTGATTCACCACATGTTGTTGGAAAAACTAAGCAACTATTTTTTTGACATAGTCCTTCACTGCTACTACCTATGTCCACTTTGTATGATAATCCATAGTCACAATAATGTATGCTTTTCCATTTGGCATTGGTTAAATGGGTCCCATAAAATCAATTCTCCAAATATCAAAAGGCTCTTATGGTTGTATCTAGTGTTGTGGCCATTCATGTCTACCCATAATTCCTCCATCTTTTTTACAACATTTACATGATTGGGCAAAAGTGTGGGCATCTTTGAATAGAGTAGGCCAAAGTATCCTACCATAAATAATTTAAGTGCTATTCTACACTCTACATAATGGTCACCACATGGATCTTAATGGGTGTCTTGTAACACTCTTTGTTGGTCAAAATTAGGCACACACCATCTAACAAGCCCATTTGCACAAATTTTGTATAGGTTGCCATTTATTTTCCATGTGTTGTTTAGCTTTGTAAAGGAATTTTTCACATTCTTTTCTATTCCATTCAATAGGAAGCTCTTGTATGATGAGATATGTTAGGTACTTTGCAGTCCATGGCTATTCTATTAAATTTATAGCCTTGATATTCTACTGAAGAGGTCCTCATCAAGAAATTGGTCTAATAAGGGTTCTACTCAATTTTTTTATCCCATTTCATCCTTTGTAAATGATCAACTACAACATTTTCTATTTCTTTTTTATCAATCATTGTGATGTCAAACTCTTGAAGAATCACAAGTCATCTTATCACTCTGGGACTAACCATTGGCTTGTTCATTAAAAATTGGCTAGCACTATGGTCTATGTGGACATAAATCTAGTAATTGAGCACATAATGTTTGAATTTTTCAAGCTTATACACCACAACCATTAGCTCCTTTTCAATTTTGGTGTAGTTTAGTTATGCTCTAGTGATGCTCTTGCTGGCATAGTGTATGTAGTATGATCTCTTTGAATCATCAAGTTATGTCAATACTACACCAAGTGCATAATTAGAGGCATTATTCATGATATGAAAAGGCCTTGATCAATTTAGAGCTTGAAGTATTGGTGTCTCATCTAACTTCTTCTTCAAATTTTTGAACACCTTTTCACATAACCCAATCCACTTAAAAGGTGCATCCTTCTTTGTGAGTTCTACCATTGGTTTGACTATTTTTGAGAAGTTTTCAATAAATCTTCTATAGTATCTCGTATGGCCCAAAGATCTCACATCTTTTACTATTTGTGGCTTTTAAGTGATGTTTTGGATGACTTTGATTTTTTTAGGATCTACCTCTATACCCCTTTGGGAGATTTTGTGTCCTAGTACTATGCCTTCTTGGACCATGAGATGGCTCTTCTACCAATTGAGCTTCAGATTAGTTTCAACACATCTTTTAAGTACATGCTCTAATTGGTCTAGGGCTTGTTTAAAATCTAACTCATATGTGTAGAAATCATCCATGAAAACTTCAATACCATTACTTATCCACTTTTGGAATATGCTTTAAAAACTAGTCTTTGGAAGGTTGCTAGCACATTGCATAGACTAAAAGGCATTTGTATGTATGTAAACATTTCCCATGGACTAGTGAATGTGGTTTTCTCTTGGTCCTTTGCTACAATGTAGATTTGATTGTATTCATTGTACCCATCAAAAATACTGTAGTATTCATGTCCTAAAATTATGTCCAAGACTTGATCAACAAATGGTAATGGGAAATGATCATTAAAGGTGGCTAAATTCAACTGGAAGTCAATGCAGATGTGTCATTTGGCTCCCTTCTTTGGAACTATTACCAAAGGGCTTACCCATTCACTATTCATAATTGAATAAATGAATTCTACCATTCAAAAGATTTTTGATTTCTTCTTGACTTCCTTCTTGAGTTTAGGATTAAGTCTTCATTGAGGTTGGCATTTTAGTTTGACTACAAGATTAGTGTAGATTTGATGTTGACAAATTCATAGATCAATTTTTGTGATCTCATCATAAGACCATGCAAATGCTATAGGCCATCTATTGAGCACTTACAGTAGTTTCCCTTTTTGTTCCTTATCTAGGTTGACATTGATAGTTATTAGCTTCTTGTTGTTCAAAAATGCATATTCTAATGTTGCCAGTAGGGATTTCAATTCTAGCAGTTCAAATTCCATTATGTCTAGGATTTCCAAGTGTCCCCAGTTTATTTCTTCCTCTTGATTTTTCTAAGGATAAGAATGTATTTTCCTTAGTTGTTCCAACTTATCTATTTTTTCCACATAGGTACTGATGATCTATTATTCTAGTTTCATGTACTTATCAAATTTGGTTTCTTCACTGGTAATTAGCCACTAGGTGCCCTCTTGTTAGGTGGTTACTACATGTAGGAAATTTTGCACATAACTTGTTTCTATGCATTGATTACATGCCTTAGTCTCCTTTTGTGTAATGGCCTAAATTCTTCACATGCAATTGCACTCGTGATCACTATATGTGATACATGGAACCCTTCATCTATGTATGATTCTAGCTTCATCTTCCTTGGAAATTTCTAAGGATAAATCACAAATTCCAAGCTTGGAATTCATGATGTTAAGCCAAGCTCTTTTCATGATAATTTGGAATTCTCCCTTATTTTTCCCCACATGAATTACTAGAAAATCAGCAAGATAGGACCAACCATTGATGGTGGTAATCACATCATCTACTTGTCCACGTGAAACTATGATTGACTGGTCTACAAGCTATAAATAAATGTTACTTTTCTTTTTTGGTGGGAGGTTCTAGGCCTAGTACATGTCTTGAGATATTAGATTTACTTCAAACCTAGAATCTAATAGAGCTTTGCATGGTTTTTATGTTGCTATTTGAAGATAAATCAAGGGACTTCCCAGATTAGTTCTTTTCTATGAAAGAGCCCCTACCTTGATCCAATGGGTTATTGTTTATGTAAGCATGATAATTATGACGTTTGAACCTAATGAAGTTGGAACCTTATTACATTGGAAAGGACTCAATGTGAATGGGGTGGAGTTAGATGTGTTCTCCATCCATTGAGTCTTCTTTGGACTTGTTTTGAAGAATGGTTGTTTCCTGGGTTTAGACTCATAAGTAACCTTCTTTTCATGTGTGTGCCCTTGTAGCTCTTTTTGGCTAGGGTTGTCATGGTAAATTTTCCTACATAATAGGAGGTGGCACTAGTGGCATAGGACTGTGTTGAGTAGAAGGTCTAGTTGTTATTGGATGCATGTATGAGTGGGAATTAGTCCTTAGTAGCATTGATCTATGACATTTCACTAAATAGTATTGAATAGTTGCATGAGCAAGCAAGATTAGATGCTAGACATAGTATCCATAAGAATTAGGTTGTCGATATGGATACTGTTGGTGTGGCGGTGGCATGGCCCATGATTGCGACTACTATCACTACTAATGATACTACTCTTGTGACTATGGCAAGGCTTCAGTAGGATATTAAGTTGGTTGAGGTTGTTTTCTGTAGTTACCCTAAGGATAAGATAACCTTTTAGGCCTTTTTTTGAACAAATTGTGGGTTAAGTACGTATGCCTTAGTTTCTTGTAGATGTACCATGACTGGAAAACATCCCTTAGGATGATCATACTGGCACATGGTGTAACCTTTTCACAAACTTCTCCATGTCTTTTCCTAATGGATGAATCCCTATTGTATTCTATAGCTAATTCCCTTTTTCTGAGTTCTCCTTCTTCTTTTGCCACTTAGTCAATGAGTCTTTGAATCTGATGGGTGGTTAATTCTAATAGTATTCCTTTGGCATAAATCCCAATGGTCTCTCTTATTTTACTTCTCAACCCATATATGATATGCCTTAGCTATTCCTTTAATGAAAATCCATGGCCTAGGCATCTAGGTAATAGTGAATAATATCTATCCATTGCTACATCAAGGGTCTCATAAGTCCCTTGTTTCTAGTTCTAGATTTATTTTCTTAGATTTAACACTCATAAATAGGTCTAATATTTATCATTAAAGATTTCAAGCATGGTACTATGATGTTTGATGGATTTAGGTTCCAATGACTTGTACCAGCTTTTTGCTTCCTTCACAAGTATTCTAGGAAATAGCTTTAATTTCTAACAACCACTTTCTATGTTTAAAGGACATTGACATTATGGAATGCTTGAAGGTGATGTTGAGGATAAATGTTGTAACCTCCTTCAAATTGGGGCATGTTATTCATATCTAGTCACTTGATTTGTCTATCTTTCACATAACTAGTTGGTATGTAGACTACTTCCTAAATGTTAATCATGCTTTGGGTTATCATAAGTGGTTCATCATCATGATTAGATTCATAGGCTTTGTGGTAGTAGTGACCCCTTCTATGCTCATGCCTCTCTTGATCTTCTCTTCTCTCATTGTGCCTTCATTTTTCATACTTCTCATCTTTTGAATCAAAATGCCTTAACTATCGATCATGATGACCATGAGCTCTTCTCTTTTTTCTATTAAAGTCTTAGTGCTTCTATTGTCTCCTATCATAGTCCTTTGATGATTATGATGAAGCAAAGGAGGTAGTAGAAGAACGATGCCAACTAGTTCTTCTTTCATGACTCTTATGAGTTTCCTTGTAGGAATTAGTAGGATTCCTTGGCCTAGAGTCCTACTTGTATCTTGAGTTAGTAGCCTTCCCTTTGTGTGTCTCTACTATAGTAGAGTGAAGTTAATCTTTGATGGGATGCGATATCGCATGGGCCGCGATATTGCATCGATCACGATATTGCATCCCCCGCGATATCGCATATGCGATATCGCAGTTCACCGCAATGTCTATAAATAAGAAGCGGATGTCCCTTGTTGAGGCAATTAGGAGTTAGAAGTAGCAAAGATCTGGCAGTTTGACCACTCCAGAGATAGATTATTTTTTCCCGTGTCTGCCCGCAATGTGGTGAATGTAATTGTATGGCATTCTTTATTCGAGTATGACGTACTTGGAAATGCACATGACCGGCAATAAAGATCCAAATTACTTCATCATTGTAGTAGTCACTTTGTTGTTTATTTATTTAATGTTATTTACTATTTTCCCTCTCTCATCCTTAAACTCCTAGAATGCGGAACAAGTACAACTTGATTACGAGCATTTAAGTGTGACTACTTGGTAGCCCAATGGCGTACCTAGGATCTACACTTGGTAATCCTAGTGGTAGTCATGCACAAGGTCCAAGATGTGTACGGTTGATCAAGGAATTGGTTACTTGTTGCACTTAGGCTAGATTAGATTTCCTTACCTTTTCCTCCTAGCTTAGCTTAGTTAATCTTACATTCCACTGCCTTCAGGAGTAGCGTTAGAATTAGGAACATATCATACACCTCATCTAGACTAAACCATACGTGAAAAATACAATACTAGTCCAGGTGGAAAGACAGTGACCTACGACCTAAGGATAACTATCTAGGTGCCACAACTAGTCCATATGCAGAGTTCGACCGGATCGCGTGTGAGAACACTCGTGTTTGTATGGTTGAGTGTAGGGGTACCTCGCCACTCATCATACGCACCATTGCTAGGGACGGTGCTAGTTATCTAGATTAGTTATATCATACTAGGTTGTTGTATAGAACTTAGTGATATATCTCTTAAAAAGAAGTAATTATAAAAAATCACATAAATTCACACACAACAATGCCTCTCCTACAAGAGCACGATAACGCCACACTTAGTGAGGAAGTTCATTGGAGGACCAACAAACTATATGACGATGAAGATTGGAGTATACAACCTGAACTGGGAGTTTCTTATAAACATTAATGAAAACAACATCATCACAACGCACGGAAGCATAACTTACCCGATGATGATGAACCCCCACTGGCCACTACAAGCCTAACACAGATACAAGAGGTCGTTCGAATCTCACGTAGGCATCGTAAAGAGAGCCATCTACCTAGGCTCGATTTAAACAACTTTCCTACATTTTTAGGAGGCTATGACTTAGATCTGTATCAACATTTACAAGCCTTCTATGATGCCTGCACATGCAACAACATTGATAACGGTTGGCAAAAACTTAAGCTCTTTCTTATGACACTCGTTGACCAAGCAAAAGTGTGGAATATATCGTTAAAACCAAATTCGATACAACACTGGTCAACAATGGTAGAAGTCTTTAACGAAAAATATCAAACCTATGTAAGAATGTTAGCCTTGAGGAAACAAATCCAAGGATGGAACCAAGAAAAACATGAACCCTTGGACATGGCCTTGGAAAGATATTATGCACTATTAAACAATTGTCCAAGCCATGGGTTTACTAAGGAAAGGCTAATGTACCATATCATTGATGGGCTATGTAATGAAAAAAAAGAGACCTTAGGAATGTATGCCCGAGGTCAACTATATGAACTACGAGCCCATCAAATCCTAGAGCTTATTAAGTGGGTAGCAAAAGAAGAAGGAGAACTAGCTCGATGGGAGAGTATTGAAAAACATCAACGGGACCAAAATCTCAACTTAACAAAGTTCCATAATCATAACAAGGAGAGATCAACTAATCTCAAGATGGAAACATCCTCTTTGCCAATACAACAATCATTAGAAGAAGCCGAGGCAAAGATCAATAAGATGTTGGACTAGATATATCACAAGTGTGGAGAATGTATCAAAAATATTGGAGATAGATTTTTGACAACCCAAGAAGCAAGACAAAACATTAGACATTCAAAGAAAAAGAATGAAGGGAATAAGTGCTCAACTGCCAATCCTACGTATGAATGCAACATATGCCTGTACGATCATCCCAAAGGCCAATGCCCAATATTGTTACATTTATATGAGAATTGGGGAAACACGTTACATCCAGAGTTCATACAGAGATCCTATGTTCGATCACAGTGGCAACCATCCCAGTCATGGGGGAGACCACCCTTAGACTGGAGGCACCCTTCATATTTTCCAAACTCGAATGCTTATCACGTTCGACATCCTATTTCTCCAACTGGACCAACATACTTTGTCTCACCACACTACTATTCTCCACAATACTATCAACCCATGCCTCCAACACAACCACCACCTTATGCACCTTATATCCCTCCTAACTTTCAACATTCTCATCCTTTCCCTCCTTCCATAGTGCCACCAACTGTTCCTAAGGTTTTTGTGCCACCGCAACAATCCACCAACAACACTTGTGCTACTACTTCTAATAGCAATGAGAAACCTCCTCAACATCAAAAGTGCCCCTTCTTTAAACATGGCCATAGGAAGGGACAACACAATTTTGAGGCCACTACATCTTCCAACCCAACACAAGTCCACCAAGGTGGTGCACCCTTACCTTCGAACCCTGATGCCTCATGTAACTTCAACAGGGCCACCAACTTACACTCCAACAACCATACGGCCCAATGAACACAACCATGGGAGGCATCATCCTAATCCTTGCATACCATCTAACAGTCCCAAACATCATAGTGGGTCAACTTGTTATCCAGGAACTACATCGTATAAAGTGCCCCACTATGCTTATTATAATCAAGTGTGTGAACCCCAATGGGGTAAGTATGGACCAGTTTCAATACTTCTAACATGCAAGGATCCTTATCTTTCATTTATTAATCCTTGCCATACTCAACCAATTAGTTATGAGGATACCCCCCATTTCAAAGACGAGCAGGAGTAATAACCACTTTTTATTTTTTCTTTGTTTTACAACTTTTTTTTTCTAGTTTCTTATTTTTCAAATTTTTATTCTATCTTTTTGTGTTTTTGTGTTTTTTTCTTTTTACGTTTTTGTAAGTAATCTCATCTACAAATAAAACACTCATGTGGATCATTGATTAAGGAGTGTTCTATGTTATTAAGTCATGAGTGATCAATTATTTGGAACAGTGAGCCCATTACAAATAAGAGGTTCTATTCAAGGGGTACAGTGATATTCCTGAAATTTCTAAAACTTAAAATTAATTTTGTGTTCATTGTACCCAGAATGAAGAAGGATGGACCAAGAGG
>MNCI01003654.1:174340-211750 GCA_015680685.1 Gnetum montanum | reverse complement strand
AATTTTCATCTCATTCCAGTGATATTTACATGTGTGTGTTTTGTGGAGTTAGTGCAGATTACCTTTAACCCTTCTAGTGCCCACGGACACTTTAAGTGTGGTTACATAGGGGCATTATAGGTTGAAACCTGCTTTGGGAAGGACCCACTTGTGTGATTTTTTGTAACCTTCAGTGATTCTCTAACTCCAACACACAATTTCTTACCCTCACCTTAATTTTTCAATTGATTTTCTCTCCCTACCATTATCCCTCTAAATTTTAATGTTCCAATGTACCATTACATTCCCTTTTTTCATAACTGCCAAATTTCTATTGCTAAAGTTCACATCATTATCATTAAGAGTGCCTCTCAAATCAATGAAATTACCCTAGGATATCTTAATATTTGTCCGTGTCCTCAATTTACACCATTAATTTCAAGAAAAATCATTAAAACTTCAGTATTTTTCATGTGTCTCACCTTAGTAGGGCTGAGATATCGCGTACGCGATATCGCATCCCACGTGATATCGTGTATGCGATGCATCATACACGATATTACATCCTATTTTCTTATAAATAGGTACCCCCACTGCAACACTTAGTATCATTTTTCCATTTACACAAGGGGATTTTTTGAAATTTTTCTCTACGACTTGCAATTGTGTGACCCTTGTTTTTTCACTCATATCTCGCTCACTGGTGCTCCAATTTTAATTCCGTTTGAACCTGCTTGAACCTAGAGTGTTCAGTTTAGTCATGGGGGAGAGACACTTTCCAAAAAGTGCCTAACTTTTTTGAAATTTATCGTCGCCCAAAGGACATCAGTTAGGGTAATTGTGCCAAAAATCATATGACCTTAGGTACACCGGGGGATTAAAATGAAATCCACCTAAGTCACAAGACCCATTATTATAATTTTCGGGCACAATCACATGTTATAACATAAGATCTTTAATTAAGGCAAGTAGTAAGGTATAACTTGACTTTGAAAACAACCTTACTAATGCTTGGCCTGTGTGATTGCAGATGGCCTCGAAACGTGCACAATAGGAGGGTCCAGTTCAAGGTAGAGTGAAACAACCTCGAAGAGGTGGAAGAAAAGTCCCTGCTAGACAACATGTAGAATAAGAGGTGCAATCATTCAGCATCCATCAAAAGAACCTCCTACCAGATGGTCCAGGTAGGTAGAAGGAGGAGCTGTTGTTGTGCCTGAACCAGGATAACAACTCACGTTGCCCCCAGAGTGTGTTCAGGCTATCCATGAGAAGTCCACATTCACTGCTATGATTGTGGAGCTAAACTTCAAATCTTTTGCATAGTTCACTCCTAAGGCTGTTAGGGATCACCTCAAGGGGTCTCCCTTATGGCCTGTCCTCTCTGAATGCAGTGCCTAGTACTTAGGTGAAACGTACCAGTTCTGGCACAATAAGGAGAAAGGTACCACTATAAATATTTGTGGTGTGATGGTAGACTTCTCTATGCAAGCAATTTCAGAAGCATTAAACCTTCCAAATACAGGGCCTCATGTTGCTCGATTATCTACCCGTTCAAACCCTGATGTGCGAAAGGATTGGTTAGAGAAGGCTTATGGCAGAGACAAAGCTTTTGGAGAATTGACCACGAAAGAGAGAGTTTATTTCAAAATTGGAACCTATCACCTCTTCCCCACAAAAGGCTTGAAAAGAATATCGATGTACATAGCCAAAGGATGTGTAGTGTTGATGGGAAAGGTTAACGCTAACCTTCCCCATCTATATTTGACAGAGATCCTAAGGCGATTTGAAGAATGGAAGTCAGGGAAGATGGCACTGCCCTTCCCCTATCTTATTAGAAAATTGTGCCAACGGGCTGGTATTCGGGAATACACAAATGACGTCCTCCGAAAAGCCTAGAATGCTTCTTACGCTGAATTACTAAAGGCGCTAGCTCTAAGAAAGAGCACTGAAGAAGAGCTAAGACCAGATGAAGAAGAAGAATAGATGAATGGATCACCTACAACTCAACTTGCAGGACCCAGTCAACCTCCAACCACAGGTCCTAGCCAACAACAAGAAGCAATGCCTAGCACAGGTCAGGATCAGCCACCATCGCTGCAAGACTATAGACTGTCGATGAGCCTGTTGTGCCACCGGCAGATCTCTCAGGAGCATGAGATGCTCAAACACTTGCTAGGACCTCAATGATTCCTACAAAACATGAGGATGCACTAGATAGATTGCTTCAAACAGGACAAGTTTTGACATCTCTGTTTGACATCCCCTAAGATGTAACAACAAGTCAATCAGACCTCATTTCTACAAAGGGGAAGCTAGTCATATCTGAAGTGAGGGCAAAGCATGCTGAAGCTTAAGTGTAGAAATTACAAGAGTAGCTCGTAGCCTTACAAGTAACACAATGGGATCCTCTACAATTTGTTCCCGTAGACCAGCTAGAAAATTTTAGAACAAAGCAACTGACCAAATTGATTGCATAGAATAAGAAGGTGGCAAGAGAAAAGGAGACGGCCACTTGGGATGCCTCCATAGTATAGGCACAAACCCATGTACATCTTAAGGTACTTAAGGCCTTAGAAGAAGAAAATAAGCAGTTGGTTGTAGATCACCTTCAGTTGACCTCTGTGGAGAAACAAAAGAATGTTCTTGATGAACACTTTCATCAGCTACGAGAAGAATTCATTCGGATCAACCGAGATGTAAGCCATTTAGCCAGAGAGAATTGAACCCTCTCAATGGAGGAGGTATGCGCTATTCGCCAAAAATCAACCATCAAAATAAGCACGTGGCAGAATGAGGCTAAACGACACGAGAAGCTGAAGGAGCACTTCCATGATCAAGTGGGGATGTACAAACAAATCCTAGAGAAAGAGATCCATATGGCCAAGGCTCAAATCAATAACATCAGTGCTCAGCACACTAATTGGAGGGCCATATTGGACACTTATACCTTCGCCCACCGAGCAGAAGTTAAAAATTGGGACCTGCAGATCCAAGACTTGATCGAATACATGGAGTTGGAAAACCTTAGATATGCCAACCTTTCCATGTTAACAGCAAGGCACCCGAGGTCAGAGCTCGAGCAGTAGGTAGCTTCCACCCACATCAAATATGAAGCATAATTTTTTAGAGCGCAAGAAGCTGGCTAAGAAACTAGATGTCGCAAATTATGAACTTGCAGTGGTAAAAGAAAGCTACCAAGGATAGAAAGATGTTGCAACTAACTTGGCTCAATGACTAACAAATCTTCATGAATACAAAGATAACGCCAGAGCCTATGAAGAGGAATGATGGGTGTTCGCGGCATGGTATGTCAAAGCCAATCAGATGTTCTCGCAACTACCATGTCTGTGGGAAGTGCCAACTCCGTCAAACATCGGAACATTAGCATGGATGGCACAAGATCCTCGAACCAAAGAGGAGAAGCTCCAGGCCATTCTTCAGCATCGCCAACCTTCAAATCCTGGAGCACAAGATAAAGGGAAAGCACCCATGGAGGAGCCACCACCAGGAACTACATGAGTTCCATTTTTTGTAGTTGTAGTATTTTTCTGTGTTGTGTCTTCCCACACTGTGGCATTATTTCATTTCTTTTTCCAGTTAATAATCCCATACCTATCCACTATGTAATCAATGAAGCTTGTTCTCTTTGTAACTCGAGGATGAGTTTTCATTTAGTCGTGGGGGTATGATGGGACGCGATATCGCATGGGTTGTGATATTGCGTACGTGATATCGTGTTGGTCGCTATATCGCATCCCTCGCGATATCGCGTATGTGATATCGCGTCTTCCCTACGATATCACGTACACGATATCACAGTCTGCCGCAATGTCTATAAATAAGAAGCAGCTCTTCCTTGTTGAGGCAATTAGGAGTTAGAAGTAGCGAAGCTCTGGCAGTTTGACGACTCCAAAGATAGATTATTTTTTCCTGTGTCTACCCGCAGTGTGGTGAATGTAATTGTATGGCATTCTTTATTCGAGTGTGACATACTTGGACACGCACATGACCGGTAATAAATATCAAGATTACTTAATCATTGCAATAGTCACTTTGTTGTTTATTTATTTAATGTTATTTACTATTTTCCCTCTCTCACCCTTAAACTCCTAGAACGTGGAACGAGTATGACTTGATTACGAGCATTTAAGTGTGACTACTTGGTAGCCCAGTGGCATACCTAGGATCTATGATTGGTAATCCCAGTGGTAGTCATGCACGAGGTCCAAGATGTGTATGATTGATCAAGGAATCAGTTGCTCATCGTACTTAGGCTAGATTAACTTTCCTTACCTTTTCCTCCTAGCTTAGCTTTGTTAATCTTACATTCCATTGCCTTCAGGAGTATCGTTAGAATTAGGAACATATCATACACCTCATCTGGACTAAACCATACATGACAAATACAATACTAGTCCAAGTGGGAAGACAACGAACTGCGACCTAAGGATAACTATCTAGGTGCCACAACTAGTCCATCTACGGAGTTGGACTGGATCGTGCGTGAGAATTCTCATGTTCGTATGGTTGAGTGTAGGGATACCTCACCACTCATCAATAATGATAGGTGTCTTTGATGGCTCCTTATGGTTTTGGTGGAGTTGTTCTGAAATGAATTGATTAGCATCAAGCTTATCTATGACAATAGATATGCTAGCTTGCTTCCTTTTGGTATGGATATTTTTGACCTCCATAGTAGCATCTCTATTTATCTACTCTCTTGTAGGTTCATAGGGTTTGGTCATGTGTTGAGTCACATGATACCCTCTTAAATCTGTTCTAAGTGCTTTTCCCTTAGAGCAGTTTGTAGCAGGTTTAATGCTACATGTTCAGGAGGTAGGACTATGTTTTCTTGGATGTCTCTCCACCTCATTTGTTTGTCCTGATGGGATATGAAGGTTAATTCTAGATGGTATGGATTAGTGTGAGCCTAAGTAATACGTATTTACATTGGAATTCTCTAGTTCTCTTCATTAACAATTCTATAACTACTCCTTGTTTCCTTGGTAGGTGATAGTTGATCATTATGTGAAGCCATGTTATCATTTTTGATGGTTTGTGTTAAGTATGATTTATATTAAGGTTGTGAAGATTAGAGTTAGGTTCTAATACAATAAACTTTGGAAAATTAATTACTTAGTATAACATTGACTTGTCCCTGGCAATGGAACCAATGATGAATGGTAGAGTATTCAATACTCAACCATACAAGATATGAGTGTTCATGCATAATCCCGGTCAAACTTTGCATATAGGGCAATGTGATTATACTAGTAATTAATTAGCATTCATGATTTTTGTCTTTCCACTTGAGTTACTAAAATCAATGTGTGTGGTTTAACTCATGGTGAGGTATATGATATTGATGTTGAATTGGCCATTAGGCTCTTAGTAAACATGAAGTAAAAGTAAAGGTCTCTAAATCTAGGTGATAGTAAAACAAATCTAAACTAGCCTATGCAATGAGAAACTAGTTTTGATCTTTCGATCACACCTTGGACTTCATGCAACTACTACTACGATTACCAAGTACCACACTACTAGGTTTACCAAGTGATAGTACTACTAGGTTACCAAGTAGTTACACTTATGTGCTCGAGATCAATCATACTCATTCTACGTAATGACATTAAAAGTAAATTGCAAGTAATGGTAAACATTAATCATGAAAATAGTAAACAGTAAACATTAATCTAAATGAAAACAAAAATAAAACTAAGTATTACTACAATTATGTAGAGTAATCTCGATCTTTATTGTCATGCATGCAATGTGTCCAAGTACATCACACTCGAATAAAAACTCCATTCAATTATAAAACATCATATTGTGGGCACACAGTGCTAAGTACTAAATTCAAGAAAACAAACTAAAAGAGTTATGTTACTATGTTAATCTCCCTAGTTTTGTGCATCTAAGTGTTGCTTATATAGGCTGGCATGCACCCTGCCATATTTTTTTATATGATAATGTATGTAGAGATACAATAATTTATCTATGACATCGTAGATATGATATTGTTGCAAAATTTTTTACTTTATTAGGTAGTAACATTCACATCAATGCTAGTTGACATGAAGGTGGCAACCTATATGGTAGTTGGCGATGAACATGTAAGACACATGACAACACAAGAATGCTAGGTGTCTTGTTGTACATGGGCCTACAATGCCTGCAATAATGTTTACAAGGCAACATGTGGCACAAGTTGGCATGTGCCTCTGTTAGGCTCATGCAACCATTATGTGGTCCACGTTGCGTTGGGTGGTTATAACTCTCATTACATGGCCAAAGGCCTTTGGTTTATGTTTCTCTTCTATTATTTTACATGAGTAACAAAAATATTCTTTTTAATTATGTTTTCACTAGGATTTGGTCATGTGAAGGTTTGGCTAGAAGTGTAGGAGGTAGAGGAAGAAAAGGGACCAGACCAGTCTTGATAAATCCCCTAGCTAGATATAACACAGGGGGTGGTTTTCCAAGGCTAGACATGAAGGGACAATCCCAAGTTTCCTTCTCATTTTGTTACCTATTTGGTAGCACTCCCAGAGGTAGTTCATTGTGGAATAGTAAGCAGATTCGATAACCAAAGGTTGTAGACTTGTTAGAGGAGGTGTGCTTCTTATAAGCATGGGTAGACAAGGCTACAAAAGGAGTTGTTCTATTTGGTGCTCATTTCTAAGCTAAGTCTTTGCTCATCCTGTTATTTTTAAAATTTCTATAACTCAACTTTGGTCTTTATTATGTGGTTTAAACACAAAGCTTGTGTTTCTTCAAAACTCTAGTTAATCTTTGTTCAAGTTGTCAATTATTTCATGTTTCATTAGTGCACAAGTCTCCTTATTGAAATTTTAAAGCAAATAGTTTTTTCTCTGCTAAGTTATGTTGAAACTGTTATTTACCTATTAAATTTATTTAATTTACCTACACTATTAAACATCACGTTTTACGAAACACCACATTGCCCTTCTAGTTAAGACTATTCTTGGGTTTCCATACCCATATGAGAGGTGCCCTAGGCAATAGTCTCTTGAAACAAGTTGTGTGGGTGTTGATGTGTCCAAAATTTATGCATCAATAATAGTGTTATATGAAATGCTATTTGAAACATGGTTATCATGCAAAATGTTAATAATTCAAATTTGAGTCAAAAGAATGATATGTTAGTTATTTTTTTTACTATAATATAGTGATTTAACAAATATATCTTTCAATAGAAAATTCAGTAATTATTACAATGGTGAGTTTTATACACTAATCATAACCAACCTATTGTAATAGCATATGCAATATCAAAATAATTTATAAATTTAAGGTAAATTATGTCAAAATACCTTTTGCACATATCTATTGATAAACTTTACTTTAAAATCCACATCTCAAGAAGATTTAGTTGTTAAATATTCATGATGATGTTATTGAAAGTTCAAAATAGTAATGATATTAACTTAAAAAATTTTACTCAAAGTTTTTTAAAAAATAAGATAAGGTTAAAAGTCTTACAACACCTTTTAATGGCCATAATCCCTTACATAATAAAACGAGAGCCAGTATCATAACTAATGCAAATATATATAAAATAATAATATATGAATAATTCCTTGCATGTGTATCCAAAATTTAACAAATGTTACTTATCTTTTAACAACACCAACATGTTCATTGCATAAAATAATAATATATAAATAATAATCTCTTGCATGAATAAGATAAGATGTGTTAAATGTTACTTATATTTTAATTAATAGCAACACCAGGTAATACCATGTTGACTACAATAATAAATACAACCATTTAACACATGACAACAATTATTAAAAACAATGGTTACAACTATAGTTTTGATGCATCTTGCTAATGCAATATTAGATATTGCATTTATTATTTTAATAACAAATTTAATATCAAAATACATAAACTCCTATTAATTATAAAGAAAAAAATACCTTATCCATAATATTGGTAGTATTTGGCAACATTGCATATTAGCATTGCATTTATCATTTTAATAGAAAATTCAAGATTAAAATACATAAACTCTATACTAAGTATGTAAATAAAAAATATCTTATCCATAATATTGGTAATATCAACCTTTAGCATAGCTACATTTAACCAAGTAAATATACAATATACAAATAGAAACACTATTAACAAACACCACTTTATCCTTCACCTTTAAAGTTTTAAAGATGAGGTAGTTATTTAGTATAATTATATAAAATTTTAGATAAATAGTAGACTAAATGATGAGCAACAAGGTACCCCCACGCCCAACCATATGAATCATAGATGTTCATGTGCGATCTAGTCAAATTCCGTAGACTATAATTACTAAGTACACTAAAGCTAAACAGTGTGTGCATGTTGTTTGTTCATTGTCTTGCCAATCCCAGTTGTGGAATGCAATTGTATGGTTAAGTGTGACTAAGGCATAAGATTTTTATTATTTTGTGTTTTTATGGAATTACTCACCTAGAACAAGAATAAAAGTAAGAGTGATTAATTGCTAAGTAAACTATAGTCTAATCTATCCTAACACTAGTCGTTTCCACTTTTTGGACACATCCTAAACTATCGTCTAAGGGGTGTGCTTTGAATTCCCATTTTTTTTTCTTTTTCTTTTTAATGAAAACCACACCATGCAAAGACCCATACATTTTTCACATTTATTTTTTCCAAGGGATGTGCTTTGAATCCTCATCTCTTCCCTTCTTTTTTTTTGTTTTTTGTTTTTTTGATGAGGACCACACCATGCAAGGACTTATTTGACTTCCTATTATGAAATGATGCAGAATGGTAAGAAGCTTACGCGAACACCCTTACACATAGAAAATAGAAAAGTACAAAGAATACTACATTCCTTAGAAGCCACACCCTATCCAAACCTTTGATTCCTTCCTAATTTTGGAAACTACACAAGTCACCAATTTATTAAAGTTGTATTAATGACGAAGAGACTACACAGCTTCCAAAACAAGGAAAACTATAGAGTATGTGGATGGGTGAATGATGTTGACTCATTGCCTATTACATGAAAAGAAACCATGTCCCAGTCATCAGTAATGACATTCAAAGTCAAAAATCAAACATCAACAATCAAATTACAAATAAAGCATACCACCATCGAGTAGTGCATTACCATTGTACCTACCACCTTATTAGCAGAAAAAGTAGAGAAACACATCAAACACAAGCAACATAATCATAAAAGAAAGTAAAAATGTAGATAATAAATATTGAATATATTAACATTTGTGTAACAAAAACTAAGGGAAAAATAACCTTAAAAATACAAATATGTAAAATAAAGATGTAAAACAAAGAAGATGAAAACAAAAAGTTGTAAAGCCAAAAAATGTGGAAAACAAAAAGGTGAAGAACTGAGGAGTCACCAAGGTGTTAGTATGGATGCCCATCTCCCCCATGACTAAGTTGGAAGGGAGAGGTTTGAAAGATTGAGCATGGTTATCCATCTGACGAGATGTTTGTTGTGTTGGTTGGCTTGAGCTCATGGAAAGGTTTTATTTGTTGAATGTTGACTAATTGTTTCTTGTCTAGGTTGTCAAGTTTGTAGATGATCATGACCCTAGATGGAAAAGTCTCATCAATAATGTAAGGTCTATGCCATAATGTTTGAAATTTGGTTTGTTGGGGTACATGAGTAGGATTTCAATAGAGAACATTGTCTCTTGGTTGAAACTTGACTTTTCTTATTTTGAGGTCATGGTATTTCTTGTTGAATGCCTTATGCATCTTTTTGGATGATAGGGCCATTAACCAATTATTTTCTAGTAAGTTAAGGTTCATCAATCGTTCTTTTTGTACTAGACTTAGATTTAGGTCAAGGTCACAAGCTATAGAAAGTGTACGAAGATCGGATTGGATGGGCAATGTTGGTAGTTTTCTGTACACAAGCTCATAGGGAGAATAACCTATGGGAAGCTTCCATGTGGAGTGATAGGCCTGATGGTCTGGTTTGTTGGTATATCTATGATCCTGATTAAGTAAACATTCTCTAGAATGCTCATGAGGTCCCCTGTGAAGGCCACTATGTTGGGAGATGCACAACCATTAAGATCCTAATGGTAGGGTATTACTGGCCAACACTTTTTAAGGATGCTCACTAATTTTTCAACTCTTGTGAACATTGCCAACATGATGGTGGAATGACTACTCAAATGGAGGAAGCTTAACAATGGATCCAACCACTAAAATCCTTTGACATATAAGACATTAATTTCATGGATCCCATCATGCCCATATCAAATGAAAACACATACATCATAGTCGTTGTTGACTATTATATGAAATGGGTAAAAGCAACAACTGTCACCAATTATACATCTTCTACTACTACTCAGTTTATATAATAGAATGTTGTAAATAGTTTTGGTATGCCACATGCATTAATTTTTTATAATGGAATCCACTTTACAAGTACTACCTTTCAAAAGCTCATGCAACACTTGGAGGTTGAGCATAAATTAACAACACCTTATCACCCCCAAGCCAATGGTTAAGCTGAGGTTACAAATATGGGAATCACTAAGATCTTAATAAGAATAGTTAGGAGATATAGGAGGAACTAGAGCATAGAACTCAACGATGTCCTTTGGGCCTCATCGCTCCACCTAGAAGTTCCCTATAGGCTACTCTCCTTATGAGTTGGTGTATGAAAAATTGCCAACTCTTCCTATTCAATCTGAGCTCTATACACTTTCAACAGCTGACCTTGACCTTGACTTAAGTCTAGCACAAAAAGAAAGATTAATAAATCTCAACCTGCTAGATGAAAATCAATTAGTGACCTTGTCATCTAACAAGTTGTACAAGGCATTTAACAAAAAATACCATGACCTTAGAATTAGAAAAGTTAAATTTTAACTAGGAGATAAGGTCCTTTGCTAAAATCCCATACACATACCTCAATGAACTAAGTTCCAGGTGTTGTGGAAAGGGCCTTACACCACTTATGAAACCTTTTCTTCTAGGGCCATGTTAATCTACAAACTTGAGAACCCAAACAAGAAATAACTAATTAACATTCAACAAATCAAGCCTTTTCATGAGCCTAATATTTTCATGAGCCTAAGTGCAACAAACTCCTCATTGGATGAACAACCATGTTCAATATTCTAGATCTCCTCCTTTCAACTTAGTCATGGGGGAGAGGGACATCCATGCTAAGCATATAAGTGGCTCCTTAGTTTTTCATCTTTTTTTTTACATATTTTTTTTACACCTTGTTATTTCTACATCTTTTTGTTTTACTTATTCTTTATCTTACATCTTTTTGTTTTTACTTTATTAACTTTTTTCCAATATTTGTTTTACAACCTCGTTAGCACATTTTATTTTTCTTAAATATTTTACAATTTCTTATATATTTTTCTTTATTTTGGTGTGATTTTCTTATTTTGTTCTAATAATAACATGTCTTATTTCCAACTAGGTATAGTGTAGTTTATTTGATGTGGGCATGTGCTATTTGGTTATTTGATTGTTGGTGTCTAGATTCTAGCTTTGAATTTTGTTACTGATAACTAAGACATGGTTTCTTTTTCATGAAACAGATAGTAAGCCCACATCATTCACCCATCCACAAACTCTATGGTGTTTATAGTTCTAGAAATGTGAGTTCCCTTTTCATTAATAAAAATTTAATGAACTTGTGACCTTAGTAGTTTTGGAGTTGGAAAGGATTCAAAGGTTTGAATAAGATGTGACTTCAAGGGAACTCAATACTCTTTGTACTCTTCTACTTACTTGGGTGCATGAATTTTTTCATGGATTTCTTACTGTTTCGTGTTGACCAATATTGGGAAGTTGATAAGTCTTTACATGGTATGGTTCCCATAAAAAATGATGGGAATTCAAAGCACACCCCTTAGACAAAATAAACAGGCTATAAGAACTAGTTATGGGACTAGAAAGACATGTTACCCATGCCTAAAGGTATCCACTAACTAAGGCCCTTTCTCACTTTTTGCTTCTCGTTTCTTCTTAAATAAGGAATGGTGGTTGTTCTGTGGGAGCACTCTTATGTCTTAAGGGGATGAAGTGGTCTTAGAGTAATGATGGAAAGTCACTAAATGTGGTTGGTTTTGGTCTAGACTAAGGATGGATTTTATTAGGTCATTTAACCATAAAATTCACAAGGGACTTAATGTGATCTTAATCAAGAACTCCATTCCACTTTCTTTCTCTCATCCATCTATGCTTTCTAGGCCTCACCTCACTACTAGTCTTCATGTCCTTGGTCAATGTCTTAGTTTGATGTGTCAAATTTCTTAGGTAGTTTCTTCTAGGTTTTTGTACTTAACTTTCTGAAACCATTAATCATCCATGGGTCTCGTGGACTCCTTGGTTTAAGGATATGCAAGGAAAACAAAGGGCATGTGCCTACTTTGGAGAGGACCCACTTGCATATTTCCTAGCTGGGTTAGATAAGTTCTTTATCCTTAGGCATTCTCATAATCAAATTCTTTTGCATGCCCCCATTAATGACATCCAATTATGTGCATATTCACAATGTTTTTCAGTGAAATCCTCTTTTTTATTGTTCTAACTTCTTTAACCCTCTTCAAGCATTTCATAGCATTTAAGCTTTTCATAATTTAATAATGGACTACTTATTCATTTCACCCTATTTTTCAATCTTCCCACTAATGCTCTTCACCTTCATCATCTCCTTCATCCTCTCCTTCAGGATCTGGACATAGTCACAAGGAAAAAGACCCTGAGGATAATGGTAAGGGAAACGAGATTCATAGACAAAGCAGCTGAGAAAGGGGACAAGGGAATTCTAGAGAAACTCATCATGAGAGGAGGGAGAGTAGGGAATAACATAGGCATCATAGACATCATAGATAGTACGATCATGATGAACCCCTACTCGCTACTTGAAGTATGCTAGATATAACTAAGGTTTTTATAATCCCAACGAGGCACCAAAAAGATAGTAGGATCAAAAAATTGGACATGAACAATATCCCACAATTTGAAGGGGGATACAACACTAATCCTCAAAATCATTTTCAAGAATTCCATTATGCATGTACCTTGCAAAACATAGAAAATGAGTGGCAAAAACTTAAGTTTTTTCCATGGACACTAATCAAGAAAGCAGAAAGCTGGTACCGATCCTTAGAACCAGAATCCATTCGTCGATGGAGTACCATGTTAGAACTATTCAATGATAAGTATCTGACGTACTCACGAGTGTTCAACCTACGAAAGAAAATCCAAGGATGGAAACAAGGAGGGCATGAACCCTTGGATGCTTCCATGGGCTTATATTATGCACTATTACATCATTGTCCAAGCCATGGTTACTCACAAAAGGAACAACTATTCCATCTCGTAGATGGGCTTAGGCACGAAACACGAAGAACCCTGGGGACTTATGCCCAAGGAAGGCTATCTAAGCTTACAGTCCATCAAGTACAAAGATTGTTGGAGCAAGTTGCTAAAGAGGAAGGCAAGTTAAGGAAAAGAGAGTGTGGAAGAATATAATAGGGATCCTTCCCATTGAAAGAAGGGAGTTAGATTTTGTGAGGATGAAGAAGAGTCACCACTTGAAGAGATGATAAATAGAAAAACATTATCCATTCAAAAAATTAAATTGAAAGTATTGGCAAAGGTGGACCAAATGTGGGACTCCCTAGATAATATATTTCAAACAGTTCTCAAAATAGTAGAGGAGTCTAGAGAGGAAGGTAGTGATGGAGAAAAGAGAAAAAAGAGAGAAGTTGAATNTCCACCATCATTGTCTGTATCTGAATCCACAACCTCTTTGATGATTNCCAACCCTTGATGTATTATCCAAGTGGAACTCCACCATAACCAAATGAGTAGTATCAACAATGGCATCCACAATCATGTGGAATGCCACCACCACATCAATAGTACCCTTACCATTTATCTGACCCATATGGATACTATGTGCAGCAACCAATCTCTCCACGTGACTCTCCTAGTCATGTTGCTTCCCAAACTCACTACCAAACCCATGAGTATTATAGAACTCCTTCTCCTAAGGGATATGTTCCACAAACATACTATCTTTCACATCCATCTACATCTCTTCCATCCTTAACTCCATTACCACATGCCCCAACCATGCAGGGTGAGCTCCCTGCCCAGCCATAGCAACGTAATGCTACAAGGGCTATTAATTCTCACCCTACTATTGGTTTAAACAATCACACAAAGAAAAGACCTTTCTTTAGAACCAACAATCCAACCAAGTCCTTATAGTCACAAGTGGCTAATTGTCCAAATGCCTCACCATCATTCAAGACTTTGGAACTCCTTTTAAACCAAAGGCCACATTCAATGCACACGATCATGTTGACGCATGTCATTACCAATTAGATTAAGGCTAGCCATCTTCCTAGGAAATTCACCGATCTTAGGAGTCCTCTTATATATTTACAAATTGCTAGGAATGACCTATGCAAAGCTCTTTTAGATTCAGGTTTTGGGATCAACTTAATCTCTCAAGAAATGTACAAAGCCTAGAACCTACCTCCACTAAAAAAGAGTAACATTCATTTAGAGCTGGCTGACCAGTCCATCACTATCCCATTAGGACTAGTAGAGGACATTGTTACCACTGTTTGTGGATGGTTGTATCTAGCTAATTTCCTAGTGATTCAAGTCAATGATTATAAGGGGAACTTCCCAATAATAATGGAAAGAGCATGGCTAAGCACAATCGACACACACCTAGGAATATGTGATCTTTCCCTAGAGATATCAAAGGAAAATATGTTTGGAAAGATCGAGAAGAAGAAAGTTTCATGCATCGCATACAGCGACACAAGGTGTAGTTGCGTGTAGAAGTCCTAGTTTGTACAACATTTAACATTGCCTACATGCAACCAGTGTGCACAAGTAACTAACATACAAAGATGCCTATATGTAGCAGCCACAAGATAGGAAGACACCCAGTGGCTAACAGCTGACCAAGAGAGCAACTCAACTATATGCATGGAACCAATTGAGGATTTGACTTGCACTTACATCAATAACATAGACACATTAGAGTAAGCCCATCACCAACTTCCAAGTCTCGACATTAAAAATATCAACTGGGGGAAGTTGGAAATCCCTAATAATTTTAAGAAAGAGCCCCTGGAGTTAAAATCGCTACCCACCAGTATGGAGTACACATTTCTCAAAAATGAAAAATCAGTGATTATTAATGCTAGGCTCACTCCTCAACAAAAAGAGAGACTGCTGAAAATGATAAACAAATGGTCAAAATCCTTTGCTTGGTCATATCCCAAATTAACTGGAATAGACCCTAGGATATCCCAACATAGGATTTACACTAACCCCTCTATGAAGCCTCGATGACAACCGTAGAGGTGATTGAACCCAAAGCTGAAGCAAGTGATTAAAGAAGAAATTGAACTTCTAAAAGTTGGCTTCATCTACCCCATTGCTAATAGCGAATGGGCTAGTCCATTAGTTAATATGTCCAAAAAGAGAGGTAAATGGAGGGTGTGTATAGACTTTAGGCTAATAAACATGGCAACATTCAAAGATCACTTTTTGTTACCATTCGTCAACCAGGTCTTAGACACCATTATAGGGCATTGCTACTATAGTTTTCTAGATGGATACAGTGGATACAACCAAATTCAAATAGCATCAAAAGAACAAGCCAAGACCGCGATCACAAATCCTTGGGGGAAATTTTCATACAAACAGATGTTGTTTGTCTTGTGCAATGCTCCTGCAATGTTTCAATGTTTGGTTCTAAGTATCTTTCAGTAGCAAATAGGAAATGGTGTGGAGGTCTTCATGGATGACTTCTCCACCTACGAAGCGAATCTTGATCAAGCCTTGGACCAATTAGAGCAAGTACTAAAGCAGTGTGTTGAAACCAATTTAAGGCTTAATTGGCAAAAAATCCATTTAATGGTCCAAGAAGATGTAGTATTAGGGCATAATATTTTACAAATAGGGATAGAGGTAGACCCCAAAAACATCAAATTCATCTAAGGAATCACATGCCAACCTAAAATGGTAAAAGACATCCAATCATTCCTTGGACACACTGGCTATTATAGAAAATTCATAGAAAAATTTTCAAGAGTTTCAAAACCATTGGTTGAACTAACAAAAAAGGACGTACCTTTCGAATGGACCAAAGAATGTGAGTTAGCTTTTCAAGCTTTAAAACAAAAGCTTGTAGAAACACCTATTCTACAAGCCCCTAATTGGTCCAAACCATTCCACATCATGACTGACGCATCCAACTATGCTCTAGGAGTTGTACTTACATAGTTAAATGACCAAAAACATCCTTATTACATCCACTATGCAAGTAGGAGTATTGCTAGTGCACAACTCAACTACACCACAATGGAAAAGAAATTAATGGTTGTGGTGTTTGCACTAGATAAGTTCAAGCACTATGTATTGGGCTATAAGGTATTTTTACACACAAACCATAATGAAATTCGATTCCTAATAAATAAACCAACAATGAGCCCTTGCATCATACGATGGCTCATAATCTTACAAGAGTTCAATCTTACAATGATTGATCGTAAAGGCACCAAGAACATTGTTGCTGATCATTTATCTTCATTAAGATGGAACAATGAAAAGGATGAATATTCACTTTCTAATTGCTTTCCTGATAAATAGCTCTTTGCAGGTGTAGTAAATAATCAATTAACCATGAAAAAAAATTGGTATAGTAGCATTCCTACCTATCTCCTTACACAACAAACACCACAAGAATTAGACACTAAAAAATAGTAGTTTCTTTATCAAGCCAAATATTTCATGAAAATCAATGGACACCTTTATAAGGTATGTCCCGATGGCTTGGTTCGATAGTGTGTTCCCAATGTAGATCAATTAAGAGTTCTCCAAGATGCACATGAAAGCCTTTGTAGGGTTCATTATGCTAGGAGATGAACAACCATTAAAATCTTGCTTGTAGGATATTACTAGCCTACATTGTTCTAGGACACTCATGATTTCATCCAATCTTGTGAGCACTACCACCGTGATGGGAGAATGACTACTAGGATGAAGGGTCCGCAATAATGGATTCAACCTTTAGAACCCTTCAACATATGGGGAATTGATTTTATGGAGCCTATTACACCAATGTCCAATGGAAAAGCCTACATTGTTATTGTGGTTGACTATTTCACAAAATGGGCAAAAGTAGTTGCTGTTATAGATTGTACATCATCTACCACTACACAATTTATTCAACAACAAATCGTTAACAGGTTTTGCATGCCTTGTGCACTTATTTCTGACAATGGTACACATTTTACAGGTGTGACCTTTCAAAAATTGATGCAACACGTAGGAGTTGAACACAAACTGACTACACCATAGCACTCTCAAGCCAATGGTCACGCTAAAGTAACCAATAGGAAGATTACAAAAATATTGATAACAATCATTAGCAAATATAGGCGAGATTGGAGCACCAAATTAAATGATGCTCTTTGGGCATACCGCTCCACATGGAAACTTCCTATAGGCTACTCTCCCTATGAGTTAGTATACAGAAAACTCCCAATGCTTCCTATTCAAGAAAAACTCCGTACACTATCTACAACATGTGATCTCAACCTTGACCTTAATCTAGCACAAAAAGAATGGTTAATGAACCTGAACCTGCTAGATGAGAACTGATTAGTCACCCTATCAGTTAATGAATTGCACAAGGCTTTCAATAAACAATATCATGACCTAAAAATTAGAAAAGTTCAATACCAACTGGGAGATAAGGTTCTTTATTGGAACCCCACACACGTGCCACAACATCCTAAATTTCAAACACTATGGGAAGGACCTTATATTATTCATGCAAATTTTCCTTTAGGAACCATGATGATTTACAAACTTGAGAGCCCTGATAAGAAATTGTTGGTCAACATCCAACAAACCAAACCTTTCCATGAGCCTAGAATAGCCAGTATCCATACTACCTCTATTGGTGGACAACCTTGCTCGCTATTTCGGATCTCCTCCCTCCAACTCAGTCATGGGGGAGATGGCCACCAATGCTAACCATTTGAAGTCCTCAATTCCTTTTGTATTTTTGTTTTACACTTATTTTCAATTTTACTTATTTTTATTTTACACCATCATTTACATTCTTACTATTTCTTTGTTTGATTTACTTTCATTCATCATATAATAAGTTCTTATGCTGGTGGGTTGGACTATAATAATGTGGATTGGTAATTTTTGGTTTTTACCTTTGACTTTTGATGTTGACACTAAGATATGGTTCTTTTGATAAAATAAGCAATGAGTCCACATCGTCCATTCATCCATTCAACATTGTGGTCTCCTTTGGCTTTGGAACTATACTATCCCTTTTTCTAAATAAAATTATTAATAAATTGGTGACTTGGTATTCTTCAAACTAAGGAAGGACTCAATGGTTGAAAAGGATGTGACTTCAAGGGGATTTGACACATTTGTGCTAGCTATTCTCTTAGGTACTTGGATGTTTTTCATGGGTTTTTTGCCATTCCACTATTGACCAAATATTAGGAAGTTGAATGAATCTAAATAATTCTTTGCATGGTGTGGTTCTTACACAAAAAAATAGAAAAAAAATAGTGGAAATTCAAAGCACACCCCTTAGACATAATAAAGAAACATGGGTTGCAAACACTAGAAAGACATGTTACCCATGCCTGAACATTCCCTCTACCTAAAGCCCTTTCTCGCTTCCTACTTTCCTATCTTTCCTCCTTGGAATGATGGTGACTCAATGGATGCATTCTTGTTGCTTCATGAGGATGGGTTGGTCAAATGTGTTGATGCAAGGTCACTGGATGCGATTGGTGAGTCCAAACTTGGGATGAATTTTATTCAGTCAGCTTAACCACATAATACATAAGGGACTTTACACAACCTTGCTCTTGGGATTCAATTCCATTTCCTCCTCCCCTTCCATATTTCTTTCCATATTCCACCTCATTTCCAATTTTATGATTAGTCTATGTCTTGGTTGACGCATTGCTAGTCTTCGGTAAACTCTTGTGGGTAAGTTCTTAACCTTTGTTTCCATGTGTCATTCCAAGAGCCTATGGACTCTTTGGTTTGTGGATTTGTCAAGGCATAAAAGGTATGAGCCTACTTTGGGGAGGACCCACTGGCATTCCTTTTTTACAAAATTGTTAAGTTCTTTCCCTTAAACATTCTTTGAAATCAATCATTTCTTGTTTCATCCCCATCCATGACATCCATCTTATTGGCTTCACCATTGTTTTTCCCCTCATCTTCATTATTCCTTCAATTATTCCACCCTATTTCTACTGGAGGTTTTCTCTTAGTCATGGGGGCCTTGTCACAAATTTTTCCATTCAATCACCTATCTCACCCCTATGCCTTGGATAGTTATCAGTTAAAAACCTCTAACCTAGTATCTGCCATATCCACAACCCAGCCAATGCACTTATATTGAGGCAAGGTATCAACTGCATTATGGCTTATCTATCCTTGTTGATTTATGAATGTGTTGTCTATGCAAATTATGATTACATGAATAATGGACTAGGATAGGAGGAAGCACACGGCTTGGAACGGAGCTAGAGAATTTACGTAAGAAAAAAGTTTGGTCATGTGGCTATGGATGAACAACGGAGTGCACATTTCTAACATCGACAACAACACACCTCATTTTCTTTTCTCTCTCTCTCTTTCTCTTCAAGCTTTCGAATGAGGGTTTGGATTTCATCTATGTATAGTGTTCACCACAAAGGGCATGAACACCAATGTTGTAATATGTTTGTCGATCTGTTCATTGGGAACTTTGAGTCTGTTATTCCCTATTGCTGTCAATTCTTATTCAGTCAATAATCCCATACCTTCCCAATATTTTGTAAGGAACTCAAGGTTGAGTTTTCATTTAGTCATGGGAGTATGATGAGCCGTGATATCAGAGGTACGATATTGCATCCGCAATATCACGTACGCGATATTGGAGCCTTCCAAGCAATATCGAATATCCGATATCAGGCCCTATCTTATCACCTATAAATAAGAGGTAAAAGCACTTGGTTTGGAAATAGAAAAATAGTTAGTTCATTAATCTTAGTCCCTTACCCAAACTCTTGCCTTTTTCCCTTCTCAAAGTTAGAATTATTTTTGAGTGCCCACAGTAGGAGTCATAAAGCAAACGGATCCTTATTCGAGCATTGTGTTACTGAGCACACCTTGTGGCAGAAAATAAAGAAGAACTTTATGATAAACTTTGTAGGATTTAGAATAGCTTATTTAATGTTATTTACAGTTATTTAATGCTTTCCTTAGTTAATTAATGTTCTCTCTCTCACCTTGTTAACTCTCCCAAGTAAGCACACTCAGTACGACCACTTTGAGCATGCATGGAACACTTGGTAACCCAATAACAATTAGAATTTGGTAATCCCAGTAGTGTTGCACTGGCTCAAGATGTGGACAGCAAGTGAAAATGGATGTTGGTGTTAGGACTGCTTAAAGCATAGTCAATTAGTTAAATTAAAGTGGTTACTTAATTAGTTCACTTCTCCCTTTGTAGCACTAGGACATAAAACATAAAAATATATAAAAATCATATACCTCAAGTTTACTTAAGCATACAATCATGCTATACAAGTAAGCTTGAGAAGACAATTATTGACTAACCCGTCTGGGTTCTATAAAGGCACATAAGCACTTAGTCCTTGGAATTCGACTGAATCATGTGTGTATGCTCGTATTCGTATGGTTGAGCGTAGGGATACCTTGCCGCTCATCACCTTGTCATCTTATAATTGAGTGGGGCTAGAAAATTTTTGAATGGAAACAACTTCATCATCAAGTTGAGGGAAAATGATGTCATGATCATCTATTTTAACATTTATGATTTCCTCTATTGTATTTGTTCTTTTGTTCAACACTCTATATGCCCTACTAACTAGAGAATATCCTAAGAAACCCTTCATTGGTTTTTGCATCAAACTTTTTCAAGTTATCCTTATCATTTAGAATATAACATTTTGAACCAAAAACATGAAAATAAGCTACCAATGGTTTTCTACAAGTCCATATATCATAAATATTTTTAGAAGTGAATCTTCTTATCAAAACTCTGTTTGATACATAGAAAGTAGGGTTAATGGCTTCAACCCAAAAGTGATGAGAAAGAATTCAATCATTTAATATGGTTCTTTCCATCTCATTTAGAATTTTGTTTCTTTCTTTAGGTAAACCATTTTGTTGAGGAGTTCTTACAGAAGAGAATTGTTGTAGAATGCCATTCATTTAACAAAATTGTTTAAAGTTTGCATTTTTGAATTTACCTCCATTGTCACTTCTAATCACTTTAATACCATATCCCTTTTCTTTCTAGATCTAATTAATAATTCTCAAAAAATGATCAAATAACTCATCTTTATTATGTAAAAATGTAATCCAAGTAAAGTGAGAATAATCATCAAAGATGGTCAAAAAATATATTTTCTTTTCCAAGCTAAGAGTTTGAATTGGACCAACCACATCCATATCAAGTAGATCTAAGGGACGAGCAATAGAAATACAATTTTTCTTACCAAATCTTACCCTTGATTATTTTCCTTTATGGCAAGCTTCACATGTATTTAGATTGAAGTCTTTGAGCCTAGACATTTTCCTTTTTCTAGTTCCTTCTATCACAACATTTCCAATAGATAAATATTATATTCTACAATTTTCTTTGGAACAAGTAACATTGAAATTTGAATCACAAAGCTAACTAACACTAATAATATTATGTTTTAATCCATCAAAAAATACTTTGTTTATAGTTGGTAATCCCTACCTTTACCTCATATGATACCAATACCTATAATAGGTGTTTCCATATCATCTTCAAATGTGACTATTCTATAATTTTGTTTCATGAAGTGGGCAAAGTAGGATTTGTCACCTATCATGTGCCTTGAACACCCACTATCAATAAACAACATGCTAGTTTTTTCCTTAGCAAGATCAATTTGAGGCATCAAGTTCTTTTCATACTTTCCTTCTTCCTTTTTCCAAACCTACACGGTTTCCATTCTAGGTTGCTTTTACAAAGATCAAGAGTAGTAATGTACTCTAGATAAATTCTACTTTTGGTCTTTGGACTTTTCTATAGAGTTATTGTTCATCTACTCAAGCACATCTGTTAGTCTTTGAATCTCAATTCTAAGGTTTGAGTTTTCCTTTTTGAGATAAGAGCATTCCTCATCTAGAACTTAAATTTTCATTTTCTTAACATATAAAGAGTCTTTTATTTTAATACATAAATTTTGGAAAGAAAGAATATCATCACAAAATATTCCATACCTTTCTTCAAAATCATGATCACTATTTAACTTGCAAGAGTAGATACATTTATTTTAGAAAGGAATGAATGAAATGAAGGATTTACCTTTTGGCATATGTCATACAGAAATTGGATATAGTAGTTGATAAAGTGCATTAGTCTCCTTGACCAAGTATGTCTAGTGTTGATAGCCCCATCCATTATTCACTCTTGCAAACTAATACAAAACACAAGAGTACGAAGCTCTGATACCACTTGAGGATCATTGAACTTAGAAGGGGGAGGATGAATAAGTTTTCCAACTAAAAGTTTCTTTGAAGTAAAGCACACAACAAATTTAACATGGTTTCCCAACTTGGGAAGTCCACACTTGGAGGATAGTTCACTAGCATATCTCTGGACTTTGTTCCTTCTCTACTCCAAAGTGATTTGACACTATGAATCCACTCAACTCAGCAAGGTTCCAACAAGCTTAGAATGTGGTTTCCAGGATCCCACAACCTTTACAACTTGAGCTACACTTTGTAGTGTTGTAGCACTACACCAACACTCAATCTTGCATAATCCTAATAAGCTTAAGCAAGATGCCTTCTTACAAGAAGCACATCAACCCCCACAAGGAAACAATAGAGAAAAACAATCATAAGAAATGAATGCAACTAAGTTTGTTGATCCTTACACTTTGAGGAGCAGCTCACTTTGATCAATTACAATAGAAAAAAGATTGTACAATGAGAAAAAACAATGATTTCTTGATGAATATAATGAAAGTACACAATTCTTGTCCATTTTCCAATGAGAATGAAGTCTTCTTAGAGCCAATATGTTTTCAAAATCACCTCAAAATTTATCCAACAACTAGTTAATGGTACTAGAGACATCTTCTCCAAGATAGAGATGTCTTTCTATAATGGACCTTCATTCTAGAAAGACACCTTCTTCAAGACTGAGATGTCTCTACAATTGATCTTCATACTGCAAAGACATATTCTTTTTATGAAAGACATATTTCTATCTAGAAAGATAGAAAGACATCTACTATTTTTCAAAGATGTCTTCTCCTATGTTTCTTAATTATGCCAAGACGTCTTCTTTTCCTTGGAGTCATCTTCACTTGATGGTAGACGTTTGTTGTTTCATTCACGATGTCTTCTCTAAAAATAATTCTTCAATGCTAAAAATTCCTTTTGAGTTTTGATCTCTTTTTTCCTTGTTCATGTTCTTGAACTTCCACATGCCTTCTTATCTTAATCCAAGTCCTATAAACACACAAACACACAAACATCCTTGTGCTCCATTTTTCCTCATGTTTTGACATACCAAAAGGTTAACAAATACAAAGTAGATCCAAAGCACCACCTTTAAGCACTCCATGATGCCTATGCCCTACAAAATATAGAGAGTGAATGGAAAAAACTTAAGTTATTCCCAAGGACACTTATCAAAGATGTGGAAAGCTAGTATAGATCATTGGAACTTGAATTAATCAGAAGATGGAGTACCATGCTTGAACTTTTTAGTGATAAATACCAAACCTTCTCATAACTATTGAACTAAAGGAAGTAGATCCAATATTGTAAGCAAGGGACCCATGAATCCCTTGATGTAGCAATTGGCAGCTACTATGCACTTCTGCATATGTGCCTAGGCAATGGATTTTCCCAAAGGGAGAAGCTTAGGCACATTGTAGATGGGCTAAGGAACAAAACCAGGGAAACCCTTGGGGTTTATGCCCAAGGTAGATCATCTAATATGATTGTTCATCATATTCAAAGGCTCATCAATCAAGTGGCAAAGGAAGAATATGAACTAAAGAAGCAAGAATCAATTGAAGAGTATAATAGAGATCCATCTATTAGGAAAGAGATGTACAAGTGTATGATTAGCAAGAGAAAGAAACCTTGGAAGAGGTAATATAGAAAAACACACTACCTATTCATAAATTTGTTACTAATATAGAAACCAAGGTAGAAAAAATGTGGGATTTGATAGATGAAAAATTTGCAATAGCTCTAAAAATTATGAAGGAAAGAACTAAGCAAGCTTTAGTAGAGACAAGAAAAAGAAAAAGAAAAGAGATTTTGGATGAAAAGGAAAGGTAGCTTCAGTGGTAGACTATTCAAGTACAAGCTTGAATGCAAAATAAAGTTGTACTATGTGCCAATATGACCATCCTAGGGGGTGCTACCCTATCATGGTACATTTGCAAGAAATAGGGGAATATGCACTAAACCTAAGATTCATTAAGAAGCAAATGCCCAAATGGTTACCTTATGCTCAAGGTAACTACCATCAAACCTTCCAACCATCTTACTACCACAATGGAGCCTATTCGTAGCCACAAGAGTAGTATCATCAACAATGGCAAAAACCACAATTGTGGATAGTGCCACCACCATGATAATAGTATCTATGTCAACAACTTAACCCTTATGGATACTATGTCCAATGTCTGATTCCTCTAGGAAACATAGTGGTGCAAACTCCTCAGTACTATCCACCTGAATACCACTGGCCAACACCTCCAAGGATGGACTCTAATCCATATGTGCATCTACCAACAACTAGCTCATCAAGTCAACCTCCTAACCCTTCACCACCCATCATGTAAGGAGAACTACCATCACAACCTTAGAAGAGGAAATCAATAAGGGCAGTGAATGACAAATAGAAGATGATGCTTGGAATACTAAGGGCAAATATAAGAAATTTCCTTTCGTTAGGACAAGTATAGAAAGAGCTAGTAGAGGTAGAACTTCATTAAGAAAAGTTTATTCTATAAAGGATCCTCCTATAAACACCTTGCTTCTCCAACAATCACATCAAGAGATTAAAATTATCATGTTAATAGATATAGTATCCAATTGGATTAAGGAAAGGACACTTCTCAAGAAAAGAATGGATCCATGAATTCCTTTGATTTATTTACAAGTAACTAGAAATTCATCATGCAAGGCTCTCCTAGACTCAAGTCCCAAAGTAAATTTGATATCTCAAGAAACATACAAGGCATGGAACCTACCACCATTAAAGAAGTATAACATAAGGTTAGAGCTTGAAGATCAATCTGTCACCATTTCTTTGGAAAAAATAAAAGATGTGGTGACCACTATTAATGGATGGTCCTATTCAGCAAACTTTTTGGTGATTGACATAAAGAATAATGACAAGGAATTTTCTATCATGATGGAAAGAGCATGACTTAGTACAATAGATGTTAAGTTAAAAATGAGAAATTTATCTATATAAATCTCTATGGTAGACATGCAAGGATCCATATACAAGTAGAGAATTCCATGCATTATTGATGATAACAAAGGATGCAGTTTTGGACTAACACTTTAAAATGTCTACACAATCTTCACATCAGTACACAACAGAAGCAAGATAAAAGTGTGTGTATGAAAAGAAACATGGGCCACTAAACCAAAAGACAGCCTATGGCCAAAAACTGAGAACCTAAAATTGTCTAAAACATGCATTGAAACATCTAACCCACTTGTTAACTCCTATTCTAAGAAAATGGTCCAACTAAGAGCTCACAAACAAACATATTAAACCATAATCATATACTAACAGATAGAGGAAATAAGGACTTCAATTTTGAACTTAAGAATAAACAATGAAGTAAATTTGGATCTTCTGAGATGAAAAGACCATCTATTCTAACAAGATATGAATCCTTAGAAGATCAAAATTTGATTACCATCAAGATTACCTAGGATGATAATCAAAAAACTAATTCACTAAAGATGGTAAGTGAAGAACTTAGAGTGTATGATCCAAAGGATCTAGGGTCCATTTTTTGAACATTCATCCATAAGTTTAGTCAAGGGAGATATACCTGATCTTGATCTAGGAATTAATAAGGGTTTTTCAACTTTTTTTTCTAATTATTTTTTGTTTATAATTTATTATTATACTTTTTTACATTTATTACCAAGTTTTACATTCTTTAATATCTTTTCATTCTTTTATACTTTTTTAATTCTTAATCCTTTTTTAATTCTTTTATAATCTTTCATTATTTTTATCTTTTTAATTATTGATATCTTTTCTAATTTTTCATATTTTGTCTTCATTTTTCTTGTATATATTTTTGTCAATTTTCAATAAAACACATCAAACAAGGTAAGCTGTCATTCCAATATGGTGAAAATTTCTCTATATTATCAATCATAAGGAACTAATTACTTATATAGTGAGACCACAACATCCATCCATCCATTCCAATAATAATAGGTTCTTACCATGGCCTTAATGATGTTATTCTCATAATAAAATTAAGAATAAACCTATGATCATTATGCCTAGACAAAAGAATAGAGAACCAATTGGGAATGCAAAGGGTGTGACATCAAGGGTATTTGTTGATTCCCTTGGATTACTGCTATGAGTTTTATCCTATTGCTAAGGATGTATTATATCCTTGTAGACCTAACGAAAAATGGAAGAGTATAAGTGCTACCTCACCATGTCACTAGAAAGACATGTTACCCATGCTTGAAGGTAGCACTTCGTAAGGTCAGCACAATCAAAAATAAAATCCATGCACAAAATAAATTTCTAGGGGTCCCACTAGAAAGACATGTTACACGTGTTAAAGTCAATTTCTATCCACCAATGATATCACATCAATGATGTCATAAATTTGATATCGTAGCATATGCTATGTCATCATTGATATGATATCTTGGGATGTGTGTAGCCCTATAAATATGATACTTGGATGCATGGATCCACATAAGTTTCATTCCACTAGTAACTAGACTCTATTAATTTTTTTCATAATCTAGCACTTAGTAGTATAAATGCTTGTAGTGTAGTGTGACTTAGTGGATGGCATATTTGCTCAAACACCTTGTACTTGGACATAAGTGTGATTGAAAATAAAGATCAAGCTATTTCTCACTATTGTAGCATTCTTCAAGTTTACTTTTTATTTAGAATAATGTTTACTATTTTGACTTAGCATAATGATTATAATTTTTCTGGTTAATGTTTTATCTTTCCATGCCCTTTACTATTATTGTTCTTAGTAAGAAGAATGAGTATGACTGATCTTGAGCATATAAGTGTAATTTTTTGATAACCTAGTAGTGCTATCACTTGGTACACCTAGTAACAGTACACTTGGGATTCTAGCAGTGGTTACACAATGCCCAAGGTGTGTATGAAAGATTAGGAATGGACACTCATCGCCATAGGCTAGGATAGATTCATTTACCTATTTTACTTAGATTTAGACACCATTTTCATTCTCAACATGATTTCTAGGAGTAATGATGGTCAAACAGCATTAGATATAATATACCTTAAGGTGAGCTAAACCATACCCATAGACTTCACTAGCTCCATGTGGAAAGACAACATTCTCCAACCTAAATGAATTTCTAGCATATTAACATTGCTTTTTCCATGGATTATGATCTGTTCATGCATGAACACCTATGACTTGTATGGTTGGGTGTTGGATTACTCCGCTGCTCATCATTGGTGTCATTGACAAGGATAAGTCAATGTATGCTAAGTAATTGATTTCATAAAGTTCACTGTATCAAGAATCCAAATTCAAATTAATCACCTCTTAATAATTCTAAATAATTAAGTACACTTAATTAAACTTCTAGAAATAATAACATGGCTTTACTAAAAGATTAATTACCACCTACCAAAGAACTACCAAGAGGCAATAACAAAATCAATGATGAAGAATGGGGGATGTCGATGCAAACTAGAATCACATATGCTAACATTGATCCTTATCATTTAGATTTTACTTTCATCTTTCATCAAGACTCACAAATGAGGTGGAGAGATATACAAGGCAACATAGGCCTACCTCTAGATTGAGTACCACTTAACATGCTTCAAACTGCCTTAAGGGGGATGAACTTGAACCAAATCCAAGAAGGGTACCATGTGACTAAGCATATCACAAGGCCCTATGGACCCATAAAGAAGTAGATGAGAAGAGATTCTACCATGGAAATCAAACATGTACATAGCAAGGGAAAGCAGGTTAACACTTTAGTTATCTTGGAAGAACTAGATGGTGATGCATTTATTGCAAAACAACTCCATCAGAATCATGAGGATCCTTCTCAAACACCTATCATTAGACTTAAAGAACCTGTCAAAGCTCAATTGCATTCTACTCTAGTAGAGACACCATGAAGTAAGGCACCTGACTCCAAGTATAGGCAAAACTCAGGGCCAAGAGTTTCTACTGAACACCACCAGAAGGAGTACCAAAGTCATCGAAGAAGGACAAGCTGGCATCATTCTCCTATTACCTCATCCACATCTTCATGATCATTAGTTGCCTCTAATAAGAGGACACAAAGGTACCAAGATCATGACAAAGAGGAAAGAAGGACTCATGATCATCATGATCATTGTCCAAGGCACTCTAATGAAGAAGATGAAGACTATGAACAAATAAAATGCAAGGGTTGAAGAGAGGATCAAGGAAGGTATGAGCATAGAAGGGGGCACTACTACAACATAGCTCATGAACCCAATCATGATGATAAACTTCTAATGACAACCCGTAGTATGATAAATATCTAGGAAGCTATACATATACCAACCAAGCATGTAAGAGATAGCTGTATCATAGGTTCACATTTGAGGATGGTTATACTGCTAATCTACAAAACCATCTTCAAGCATTCCATGATGCCTACACCCTAAAAAATATTAAAAGTGATTGGCAAAAATTAAAGTTGTTCCCATGGATACTTGTGAAAGAATTTGAGAGATGGTATAAATCACTTGAACTAGAATTAATCAAGAGATGGAGTACCATGCTAGAGATCTTTAATGACAAATATCAAACTTATTCACAAGTGTCCAATCTAAGGAAATAGATCCAAATATGGAAGCAAGGGACCCATGAATCCCTTGATGTAGTAATGGGCAAGTATTACACACTACTACATAGATGCCTAGGCCATGGATTCTCTCAACGGGAATAGCTACGACACATTGTTGATGGGTTATAGAAGAAGACCAAAGAGACCCTTGGGTTTTATGCCCAAGGTTGATTATCCAACATTACTACCCATCAAATATAGAGATTGATTGACCAAGTGATGAAGGAGGAAGCTGAGTTAAGGAATAGAGAATTAGGAGAAGAATATAACAGAGATCTATCTATCTAAAAAAGGGATGCAAGAGTTTATGACACTAGGAAGAATATACATTAGATTAGGCAATTCAAAATAAAACTCTACCTATCTAGAAATTTGTCACCGGTATAGTATCATAGGTAGAGAAGCTATGGGACTCAGTTGATGAGAAATGTACAATATCCTTAAAGATTATTGAGGAGAAAATAGAGCAAGCCTTTGGTAAAGAAAAGGACAAGAAAAAGAAGAGAGATTTTGGATGAAAGGGCAAAGTGGCTTTAGTGGCTGAGTGTTCAAACACAAGCTCCAAAGATGAAGAAGGATGTGTCACAAGCCAATACAAACATCCCAAGGGATGTTTTCTAGTAATCACACACTTACAAGAAACAAGGGCATATGCACTTAACCATAGATTTGTCAAGAAAAAAATGCCCAAAATGTTACCTTACCCTTAAGGTAACTACAAGAAAAACTTCCAACCCATGTACTATCCCAATGGAGCTTTACCATAGCCATAAAAAGTAGTACTATCAGTAGTGGAAATAACCCCAATCATGGGCCATGCCACCACCACACCAACAATATCCATATCAAAAACCAAATCCATATGGATACTTTGTGAAATGTCCAATCTCTCCTAGTAATGCTCATGTTCAAACTCTACAATACTATCCAACTGAGTACCATCAACCCACAACATCAAGGACATACTTCAATCCACACATGCATCCACAAGTAGCTAATTCATCAACTCCAACTCCTAATTCTTTGCCACCAATGCCACCACCAACTATGTAAGAGGAATTGTTATCACAACTATAGTATAGAAAAGCCACAAGGGCAACAAATATACAGATAGAGGATCTTACCAATAATACTAAGGGAAAATCAAAGAAACATCCTTTCTTTAGGATAAGCCCAAAAAAATATAGTAGAGTTAGAACTTCATTGATACAAAGCTCTTCTACAATAGATCCTCTAACCAACATCATGCTTTAATAAACACAAAATCATAAATTGAAAACTATCATGCTCACAAAGATAGTATCAAATTGGATTAAGGTAGGAATACTTCCCAAGAAAAGAATGGACCCCAAGAGTTCCTTTGATTTACTTATGAGTAGTGTGAAACCTACCATGCAAAACTCTTCAAGATGTGGGTTCCGAAGTCAACTTGATCTCTCCAAAAACATACCAAGCATGGAACCTACTGACCTTACAAAAGTGTACCATCCAGTTAGAGCTTGCAAATCAATACATCACCATTCCTTTGGTACAAATAGAAGATGTGGTAACCACTATCAATGGGTGGTCATATCGAATAGACTTTCTAGTTATTAACATGAAAAATAATGAAAATGAATTTTTAGTCATAATGGGGAAAGCATGGCTTAGCACCATGGATGCTAAGTTAAACATGAGAGACTTGTCTCTCAACATCTCTAAGGAAGATAAGCACAAAGCCATACATTCATAAAAGATTCCATGCATTACTACTAATAAATATGGGTGCAATTGTGGACCAACCTTCCAAATTGTATACAAAATCCTTACACTAGTCCACAACAGATGTGAAAAACAAGTGTGCGCACAAAAAAGAGCATGGGTCACTAAATCAAAAGACACCCAGTGGTCAACAACTAAGAGCTTTAAATTGTCCAAAACATGCATGGAATAATTTGAGCCACTTATTAACTCCTCTTTTAAGAAAATGACCCCAACTAAGAACTTACAAATTGAAATACTCAACCACAATCATACACCAATAGAAAGAGGAACTAAGGACTTAAATGATAAAAATTCAATCACCATCATGATTACATGGGATGATAATAGAAAAACTAAATCGTTCATGATGGTAAGTAAGAAACCTCAAGTGTATGATCTAGGGGAACTAGGATGCATTTTCTAAACACTCGTCCATGAGTTCAATTGTGGGGGAGATGTCTTATCCTAATGCAAGAAGTAATAAGTGTTTTTCAATTTTTTATTTTATATTTCTTTTTATTTATAATTTTTATTGTATCTTTTTCTATTTTATTGATACATTTTTCCCAATCTTTTCTACTTTTCAATTTCTTAATTCTTTAACATTTTTCCAATTCTTTGATAATTTTTCATTATTATAACATTTTTCATTCTTTTCATATTTTTCCATTCTTACTACTTTTTATAATTTCTCATACTTTTTTTTTCATTTTCTTTGTAAATACTTTCTGGGCTTACTTGATCTCATACATAAATACTTTCTGGGCTTACTTGATCTCATACATACTTTATAAACTTTCATAGCCCAAGCTTCCTTTTCATAGACTTTCAATGCTTATTTTTCATAACTGAAGCATCATATTCATTCCAAGATCCTCTAGAAATTATTCATATCTTCTAGACATTTGATTTGACTTACATTTTTCACAAAAACTCTAGGAAAAATTTGAAATTTTCAATGGTGTTATCATAGCTACGATATCGGATTGCTTCTAATCTTGTATGTATGATATATGATCTATGATATTGCACTTATAAAATAGTGTATATATCATGGGGAGTTATCAAGATTTTTCACATTCTTCATTTGCAAAGAGCCAAGTTTTTACCATTTTTTCTTCTAGAGCTCTAACATGCTAGCTTCTAGAGACCATAACTTCATCCTCATAGCTCCGATTTTAGAAATTCTTAAATCTTGTTGATCCCAAAGCTCTCAACTTAGTCGTCGAGGGGTGCTTATCATGATATCATTGAAATTTGAATCATAATTTTTCTAACACCTAGAAGGTATTATAAGGATAAGTACAAAGGGAAAAAAATATTTTAACAATAATCAATCAACCTAAAGCTAAAAACACTTAACATAATCTTCTAATGTACCATATCAACTATTATAAGCCTTAAATAAGAGAAAAATTAATAACTATGAATGGTTATAAGGAAACTAATACCTAAGTGGTTTATTTTTGAAAATTTTTCTAACTCTACAATCATGATAAGCTAAGAACTTTAGCTAGTTAAGGGTACGAGTAAGAAAAGGATTTATTAAGAATTGTAGTAAATATTTTAGTAATTTCTAAACCCTTGATAATTAAAAATGGTCCCAAAAAGAGAAGCAACAGGAGGACCCTCATAGCCAATGAGAAAAAGACCAAGAGGTCATGGAAGAGGCCAAATGAAAGAACAAGACACACAAGCAAAACATGCAGAGAAAGAGGCTCAATCCTTTAGCATTCATCAAGAAACTCCTACTACACAGCATTTGGCCAAAGCAAAGGTAGAATATCCACAAGCACCAACACAAGGACAATGTGTCATGCTATCACCAAACTATCTCCAAATTATCCAAAAGAAAATAATCATGTCTACAATGATTGTGTCACTCAATTTTGGCCCATTCATAGAATTTTCTTTGGAAATGGTGAAGATGCAACTCTAGGCACCATCATTATCGCTTACACTCATAAGTAACAAAGAATGATATTTGGGGAAGACATACCAATTCTAGTATAATAAAGTGGCAAATGCAATAGTCAAAATCAAGGGAGTCTCAATATCTATTTAGTTAAGGTGATTGTTAAAGTACTTAATGTGCCTAATGAAAGGACAAAGGTAGCACATCTTTCCACTAGATCAAATACAAATACAAGAAAACTATGCTTGCAAAGAGCATACGACAAAGATAACAAGGATTATAATGAACTAACTCTTGAAGAGAGAATCTACTTTAAAATTAGCACATAACACCTATTTTCCAAAAAAAAAATATTGAATATAATATCAACATATGCAGCTAGAGGAAGTGAAATATTAATGGAAAAATTTAATGCAAACATTGCACACCTCTACTTCATGCAAATCCAAAGGTAGTTTGAGGAGAAAAAGAAAGGAAAGTTGATACTTCCATTTCCTTGCCTTATCAAATAGTTGTGCAGATGCACTGGAATCTTAGGATATACTAATGATGTCCCTATGAAAGCTCAAAATGCTTCTTATGCTAAAGTGCTCAAACCAATACCACCAAAGAAGGATTAGGTGGAGAAGAAAATAGACATTGGAAAAACCACTTAAACTACTAAATAACAATAGCAAGTAGGACCTAGTTGCTAGCAACAACAAGTTCCACCACCTCTACTACAAGATTATAGGCCATCAATGAGTCATCTATAGCAAATTGTAGAGACTATCAGTTGGGGAACACGTGAGAAGGTAAATCTTTACAAAGTCATCGACAATGCCATTCAACCCATAGTTTCCATGAATCTTGCTAGTGAATGAATATAATTGCAATTAGGAGAGGGGACCAATGATCACAATAGATTTCTAGGAACGTTGCATCATTCCAAGTCATGCTCAAAAGTGGCAAAGGAGCCACAATTTTGGTTATGCAGCACCAAGATGTAGTGGGAGCCATAGAAGTGATCATGGATCACATAAAAGAATAATTTAACATACCTATTGTGCACTAGCTAATATTTCTAGAACAAGAGATGCTCAAATATTAGCTTGTACTTCAATGAATCCTACTAATCATGAAGATCTACTAGATAGACTGCTACAGATAAGACAAGTCATGTAAAACCTTTTTAATATCCCAAGTGATGTTACTACAGTACAATCAAAATTAATAGCAACCAAGGGTAAGTTGGTCATGGTAGAAACCAAAGCAAAGCATGTGGAAAATAAAATTCGTAGATTATAGGAAGATCTTATGACCCTAAGAAACAAATGAAGAGATCCAACATAATATGTTATGCCTAAACAACTAGAGTAGTTTAAAACATAACAAATTAATCACCTCATGAAGCATAATAAGTATATGGAGAATGAGAGGGAAAAAGCTGTGTGGAATGCCTCATTAGTAGAAGCACAGACATATGCACATGCTAAGGCACTCACTACATTATAGGAGGAAAACAAGCAAATCACTATAGATAATGCTAAGTCGACCAATGTAGAGAAGCATAAGTCCTTAAAGAGAATATCCATCAGTTAAGAGAATAGCTAATGAGGGTCAACCAAGATATGACCCACCTAGCACGAGACAATAGAACCATCTCAATGAAGGAGGTATGTGCCATCTAATAAAAGTCAATTATTAAAATAAGTGCATGGAAGAATGAAGCAAAGAGGCATGAAAGGCTCAAAGAACACTTCTACGATCAAGTGGGCATGTACAAAAAAATCAATGAGAAGAAAATCTAGATGGCAAAGGCCCAAATCAATTTCATTTTAGCATAGAATCTAGATTGGTAGCCCATCTTGAATAGTTATGCTCATGTTCAACAAGCAGAGATAAAAAACATAGACCTATAGATAAAGGATTTAATAGAATACATGGAGTTAGCAAACCTATGATATGCTAACCTAGCCATGTTAATAGTAGGGAGGCCCAAGAATAAACTTGAATAGAAAGTGGCAACCATGTATTCATTATATGATAAAGAGTTTTCAGAGCAAAAGAATGTCTTACAAAACCTACATGTGGCAAACTCTAAATTAGAAGTGGTCAAAGAAAGCTATCAAGGCCAGAAAGATGTTGCAACAAACCTAGCCAAAAGAATGGCAAATTGTCAGAGTTGTGTAAAATGGCCATAGAACTTGAAGAATAAAAGAGATATTTTATGATGTGGTATGTCAAGGCTAATTAGATGTTCCCACAACTACCATATCCATGGGATGTACCAACTCCATCAAACATCATCCAATAATCATGGATAGTACATAATCCCAGAATGGGAGAAGACAAACTTCAGGCATTGCTAAATTGATATCAATTCAAGAAGCCTAACAATAAAGGGAAACAATTGATGGAAGAGCCACTACCACCAGCCACAACTTAATCTACATTAAGCTTTTTCAATTTTTTGTTTTGTTTTATTGTATAACTATGTCTCAATTTTTGTAGTGTCATGTAAATCTACCTTCCAATTTTGTAAGGGACCCTATCCTCATTTTTTTTAACTTGAGGAAAAATTTCTAATTAATCATGGGGGTATGATAAAGTCAATTTTTGTCCACCAATGATATTGTAATAATGGTATCACATCAACGATGTTGTAAATTTGATATTGTAGCATATGCTACATCATCATTGATACAATATCTCGAGATGTGTGCAACCCTATAAATACAACACTTGAATGCATGAATCTGCATAAGCTTCATTCCACTAGTAACTAAACTCTATTAGTTTATTTTCATAATATAGCACTTAGTAGTGTGAATGCCCACTATGTAGTGTGACTCAATGGATGGCATCTTTGTTCAAACATCTTGTACTTGGACACAAGTATGATAAAAAATAAAGATTGAACTATTTTTCACTATTGCAGCATTCTCCTATCTTACTATTTTACTTAGAATAATGTTTCTTATTTTGAATTAGCATAATGATTACTATTTTCCTAGTTAATGTTTTACCTTTCCATGCACTTTACTGTTATGGTTATTAGTAAGCAAAATGAGTACAACTAATCTTGAGCACTTAAGTGTAATTTCTTGATAACCTAGTAGTGTTATTGCTTGGTACACCTAGTAGCAAACATTTGGTATCCTAGTAGTAAACACTTGATATCCTAGCAGTGGTTACACAAAACCCAAGGTGTGTATAGAAAATCAAAAACAAATTCTCATTGTCATAGACTAGGATAGATTTATTTACCTATTTTACTTAGATTTAGAAACCATTTTTATTCTCATTATGTTTGATAGGAGTAATGATGGCCAAAAAACATCAGATATCATATACCTCATGGTGATCTAAACCATACCCATAGACTTCACTAGCTCCACGTGGGAAGACAATGGTCTCGAACCTAAACCAATTGCTAGCATATTAACATTTCCTTGTCCACAGATTACGATCTAGTTAAACATGAACACCAATGACTTGTATGGTTGGGTGTTGGATTACTCCACCACTCATCACCATGCCTAAAGGTAGGTGGCTTCCCAAGAATCCAAAAAATAAAAAGTGTAATGATTAAACTCCTTCCTTGGACAATATGTCGAGTGGTAATACTCCTTGCAATAGTGGTAGTCTTATGGTTATGAATCCTAGGGATAAAACAATGCAATGTCACTAGAATGTGGTTTAGACTTAATTTAAATCTTGGAAAGAAGGGCTAATGATTACTTTAACCATCAACTACACACAAGGATTCATTATGCCTATGGTAAGACACATCACTTCCAAGTCTCAACAATCCCTTCTATAGTCCATCTCACCTCACTATATATTTAGTCATAACTTTATGGTTTTGTGTAATATAGTGTTATTTTACCAATCTGGCGATACTAACATGTGTATTTTGCTAGATAGGTATGTCTTACATTCAACTCCTTGAGTGCCTAAGGACACTTTTAGGCATGGTTATACAAGGGTACTATGGGCTAGTGCCTACTTTGGGGAGGACCCACTTGTATAACTCTTGTATTTCATACTCTGCAAGCAATTCCACATTATCGTATTCCTTCTAGAACACTCAAGACTTAATAAATACTTCTTGTAATCTCTAATACTCTACCAATACATCAGAAATTCATTATCCATCTCTTATCCATCCAACAAACTATTGTTGCCTAAGATTCCCTCTTCATGAACTTTGAATGCCAAATTTTAAAACATTGTGCATCATTAATGGCCCAAGACCCTCTAGGCAAGCTTCATATCTTCTAGACATTCCATTTGATTCAATTTTTTCCTTGAAAAATCAATGAAAATTTTGAAATTTTTAATGATGACATCCTAGCTATGATGTCATAGGCACCTACAATGTCATATCTACAATGTATGATATACAGTGTCATACAAATAAAAATAGTATATATGCACATGGGAGTTAGTGAAATTTTTGACTTTCTCATTTTACAACAAGAAAGTTTTACAATTTTCTTTCAAAGCTCTTACACACTATCCTCCAAAGGCCATAACATCATCCCCATAGCTCTAATTTTCAAACTACTTGAACCTTTTTGATCCTAGAGTGCTCA